>CAVMJV010000021.1:3137500-3199679 GCA_963681835.1 Meloidogyne enterolobii
GAATACAAACAAAAATTTAAATGATTCCCCGGAAAATTTTTATATACGAATCTAGGAGTAAATTCTTATCATGACTAGCAAACAAGAATGGTGAAGAAATCACACAACCATGGGACCATAAATTAATCGCCGCATTCATAAAACTATGTAACCTAGAACTCGCAGTAAAAGGTAAATGGTTGGGTTATTGGAAATAAAAAGCAAATAACCTCATTGGACAATGGAGGGTTAGAAACTTACTTACCGATACCTATAATATTATCAGCACAAACCCCGGATTCTGGCGGCGATTTCTGGAGGACTTAAATAAACAGACGCCAAAGCGCACCCCAACCAGAGAGAAAAAAAATTTTCATATCTTTTTAAATGCCCCAAAATTTAGACTAAACTTTGTTAGATTATCCATTATTCACAAAATAGTAGGAGAATATTGCCATGATTCATACCCGATTTCTGAACACAATGAAAGAAATTGAAGTGGAGATCATAGAAAAATTTAATATTTAGTATCTGAAAAAACAAATCAATTTTAAAAAATCAGGTGAAAAATGTAAAAATCTTAGAAACAAAACAAGAAATAATCGAAAACAAAAATTTAAGCCATTTTAAATTTGAATCAGAGAAATGGTTTTCTCTGTTTCTCTAATTCCCTAACTATTTTCTTCAAATTAGGACAAGGACATTTTGTCGCTGGCTACGTTTTCTCTTCCACTATTGTCGCAAGGTTTAAAAGAAAAGTTAAAATTATTTAATAGTTTTTGGCCGGGATAGTAAAATCTCAAACAAGTAGAGATTCATGTAGTTTTTACTTTTTGTTTTTAAAATAAATTGGAGCGAAAAATTTTATAGCGTTGGGTTGTCGGATCCGGATACGAAAGGATCCGAATATCCTAAATTTTTGTTCGGATATCGGATCCGAAGATTTCCAACTATCCGACAACCCTACTATAGTGAGATCCGACTGTAATTCTCCATATATTTTTAATGATAGCGGCGGCGCAAATGTTTTCGGCGCGCAAAAGTAACGGAACCGGTTGTACTATTTAGTTTAGATTCAATTCAGAAATTTTACTTGAGGGTTACCCAAAACCAAAGTTTGTGGGTTTATATTTACAAACAGTATAAGTAAAGACTCCATATAACAGGCAAATTTTTATGAGAAAAATTTAAATGTGCAATCGGTTTGAAGAGAGCGGTTCGGGAAAAATACATAAAATGTTGCCTTCAGACATAAACGTTTTTATAATCCGTTTGAGAATTAATTCTGTCAATATTTACATGATTGTGTAATTGAGGAAAAGAGTGCCTTTCTAATAATATTCAGAAAAATTAAATTTACTACCCCAATAAGACCTAATAAATTTAGAATATTCAGTACACGCTAAAACGAGGGCGTCAAATCGTTGTATTTAAATAAATATACATAGCAGGGTAGAGACTTTCCAACATTTTTCCTACAATTTTAACGTCTAACACCTTTGCGTAAATATAGAAATGTGGCTTTATTCGAATAAATATACGATAAAAGAATATAACGAATAATGATCGGATAGCCTTAGATCTCCTGCCCTTGGGCAAAATTTAAAAAACTTTTCTCTCAAATTTGCATTCGAGTTGCGAACCCTAGAGATGTCCAAGATTTTGCCGGTACTCCCGGTTTTCGGTTTTTGACTGACCTCCGGTTTTTGGTTAACGGAAACCAGGAAAAAACTAAAAAAGGATAAGTAACAACTTGTTACTTATCATTTTTTTAGTCTTTGTCTTCAATTAAAAAAAATTTTTGGTCCTAGACACCACTACCAGGGAAGGGTCGAGTTACCCAAACCCGTGCTTTATTGCACCTAGATCTCTACCGATCACTATTATAAATGCAATGATAAAAGATAAAAGTGATTATCCAAAAAATCAATTTTTCAAGTTCCTGGCATCCTCTGAAATGTATAAGGACGACCAAAAGAGCGTTGTTCCAAAAATTCACGTCTCCATTTGACAAAAGTCCAGCAACTTGCGGTGCTCAGAAATGAAGCGAACGCGAAGGTATAGAAGGAGAAAAGTTTGTCTTTAGAAGATTTGGTATAGCAAGGCCTGGAAATTTTTAAGGTAATTATTGAACAGATTGAAGATTCGGATATTCTAAAATTGATTAGTGAACTCTCGTTAGAAGCGACATGGAGAAGTTTGCGATTTTATATAACTAACGATCAAGCTGAAGGACGAGAGTCGCTAATAAAGTCGACAATAACGAGAGTTGATAATAAAGACGGCTGCTAATAGTATAGTCGCTAATAACGAGAGCTTCTAATAAAGTAGCTAATAATGAGATTCGATGATGAAGTCATGAAGTCGCTAATAACGAGAGCTAATAAAAAATCTCCTAAACTCACACATAAACAGTCGAATTATTTTTGAAATTATCAGTGCAAATGTAGGCATTGTAATAGCCAGTAGGATTGCAGTGTTCTGAAATAAATATTGAGTTAATCAACAATAATTTTTAGACCTATTTGAAGAGCATTTCTTTCAAAATCTGAACATTTTTGGCAATTTTGAAAAATAGATACTGTAAAATTAGATGTTGAATTATTTGTTGGGATGGAAGAACAAATATTTTGTTGTTCTAAATCAGAAGATTTTTGATTGTTTAAATCAGTTTCTATTGTAGGGTCCTTTAAAAATTTAAAATTATAAGGGAGGGTAAAGCTTCAGGCGGTTATTGCTAGGAGTTATCGCCCACAATATGCAAGTGCATGCGGACATATCGGGATATTTCAATGTACGAACAGTTACACTACTGATTTCGGGACCTACGGCCACTGGGTCTTGGATAGTATATTGTCCCATTGAGAAATAAAGTTTTTATGTTTTAGAACAAGTGTAAACATGCAAGAAATTATTTTGCCACTCCAATCCCGATATGTCCGCACATCATGTGCAAGTGCTCTACCGACTGAGCTATGTTGCAGTGCTTATGCTCCTACGCTATGCTATACTTCACCTTTTTATCTTTTTTTCTTACTACCTGATGAAAAAAAATTTTTTTCCTTATTCCCGTTCTCCGTGGCGCTGTCTCCGCAAAAATTATTTTCCCTTGGCCCTCCTTCCCCGACCAGAGTTGCACGAAAATTTTCGTTTCGTTTTTCATGATTTTCGTGATTTTTTTCATGAATTTCGTTTCGTTGAGATTTTTCATTTTCGTGCAGCTCTGTCTTCGACCTTCATTGGACTCATAAACTAGACCAGCACCCGAACCCATTCCCCTAAAAATTTAACAAATTCCTCACACTCTGTATTTGCCTTCTAAAAAATTTATTTGTTCCCAAATTCTCTTCAACATATTCTCCAAAAAATAGAATAAATAGAGAACAACTAAAAATTTTTTTTAAAGAAATTCAATTTAATTCACATTAACAGCAACCCAACAAGGGCAAGCATACGAGGTCTATTACCACACCAATCCAAAAAATTGGCAATATTAATTTTAAAATTGTTGTTATTGTTGTTAGACATTTTTGAAATTTTTGGGAGGATTTTTTTTTATTTTTAAAAAATTTTTTAACGCTGAAAAAAATTTTTAGAAAAAATTTTTAAAAAATTTAAAAAATTTCTAGGCAAAATAAATAGGTATTATTGAATAAACCATTTAAACTACTGTCAAAATCTCGCTAATACGACATCTCATCACACTTCACTCTCTTTACACGTCGGCTGAATGCGGCAGCAGAAATGTGCTTTTTAGCTAGGGTACTATCTTATGGGGCGGGGAACGCTTTTGTGGGAACCAAAATTCGGGCTGTGGGGAAGACTAAAAAAATTTCCTCGTTCCCATTGCCGTTCTCCGTGGCGCTGTGTCCGCAAGAATTTTTCCTTGGGCTTTCCTTCCCCCGGAAGGAAAGTGAAGTATAGCATAGCGGGGGAAGGCCTCCAGACCTGAGGGAAGGCCTCCATCGTTCCCCGTAGAATTCTTTTCCCCAGAGAGGGAGTCGAATCGTATTTTCTCAATTTAAGTAACTTCTAATACGGTCCCAGTGTCGTATTAACGAGATTCAAACGTAATATGAAAGAAAAGATATTCCAGTTGATAAAATAAATTTTAATAAATTAAAAAATAATAGCAAAACAAAGGATAATCTGATCTCACTAAAAGAGCCCCTACAAAAATACCTCTATTTAATGAACGGTTTTTTAAAGGTTGATTATTGGGTATGGTACAGCAAACGCTGTAATGCCAAAAGCCATCAGACCGATGGCTTTTGGGTGTCCGACGGCTTTTGGGTGTTGGCGTGCCCCTGGTCATTGGAAAGAGCCGAAGCACGGTTATTGCTGCGACCAGGGGCCTCTGCAAATTAGATCATATCTCAGTTATGACGTGTCGTATTTGTGACTAGAATCCGACATCTAACCCACTAACTGACCATCATTGACCTAATGTCGGACTCTAGTCACAAATATGACACGTCATATCTGAAAAATGATCTAATTTGCATAGGCCCCAGATAAGTCTTCTATTTTTAAACCTATGCGATACCCCCTATTTAAGCTAGGTACACAGTGGTTCAAACCCGTTGAAAGAGAGCGCATAGCAAACAGAGAAAAAGGCCGTTTCAGTGCCAATAATTAATACCGTTTGAGTGCCAATTCATCGCAGAGTTTGAGTGTCAATGAGGGGAACTCTCTCTCTCATCCTTATATCTTTCAGCCCTCTCACCCGATTTTTTTCAAATATTGTATTTTTGTAGTTAAAAAATACTTAAACAATCCTGCAAATTTTGAGAAGCCAATATGTATTTTTGGCAAGGTTATGAATTTTTAAAAATCGGTAAATTTCGTCCTATTTTAGGCCATAACTTTCTCCAAAGTTGTCCTTTTTTCCTAATTTTTGTTTTATATTATTCAGTGATGAAAAACAAACAAAACTAAATAGATTTTTCACAGGTTATAAGGACTCAACCCTTAGATTGAAAATTTTGAAAAACTTCGCCCATATTAACTTTTTTTAGAAAATATAAAAATTCATGAAATTTTTTTTATAAAATCTCAGAACAATTATTTATGAAATGGTTGCAACAGATTTTTTAAAAATTGCAAAAGTTTTCGAGATATTGGATTTCAAAATCGGCAACCTAAAATAGAAACGAGAGTAATGTTAAAAACGAGAGAGTAAGAAAATGAAAGAGAGGAAAAACGAGAGACTACACAAATTTTGCTATGCGCGCTTTTGAAGCACTGTGAGGTATACCCCGTTATAAGATATAATTTTTTCACCCAGTGAGATCAGATTGTATACCTCAACAATAGCTTCTTAAAGAAGTCAATTATAATTTTTAATGTCTCTTTTTTGCACCCATCTGGTTCCCTCAACCTTTGGAGGGTTTGAAGTTATATAAAGGACACGAGGATTATGCGACAAATGATCCCAAATAGCTTCTGGGTGAAATGCTGCGGCAAGAGAAGCCTTTTCTAATGAGACTTTGTGCAACGTTCGAAGAGAGGTAATGCCGTGTTCGTTGGAGAGAAGAGAAATTTGGGTTAATGATCCAAAAGCTTCTTCAACTTCGTTTTCAATTGATTCCATATTCATAAAACGAGAAAGATTTAAAGAGAAAGGCAACCAAATATTGGAAACTTCGTTAAATACGTCTGGAAATAGTTAAATTTTATGAGGACTTAGGAAGAGTAAAGTAAAAGTTTAGCCACAGAACAGGATTCGAAACGGCAGCAATGCTGCAGGGATCGGGCGACCTGGCTTAAACTTGTGCAGTTGCTACACAAATGCACACATGCAGGTACTAGGGCGACGATTAATGCCTTCTTTTCTCCTACGTCCCTAATCTGCCTCATATAGCACTAAAGCCTTTGCCTTTCTAATTATGCGAAGTAACTTAAGCACCCCTAATAAAATTTCTTTTCTTCTTATACCCAGGGCCTAGGGGATGGATAGTCATGAGTTCAGCAACTTGCTGAACTACATATACCTACCATTGCTGACAGTTAAATAGGGAAGCGATAGTAGGAGTTCCCTAGTTAAGAGTGGGGAATATCATGTGCGTTTCCTAGAGATGCTGAGAGCTATTGGTAAAGGAAATCGGACATGATCGAATACTGGGTGATATATATCTTTCCAACCCATATGGTTGATCAAAAGGCTGTTAGATATAAGTAATGGCTAGGGTGTTTCAAAACATGCAAATGCATATTTTGTATGCGGATATGCCATGAGCTGAAACGCTCAAAAATGGTGTTTTTACATCGGTACAAACATTAGGGACCGGGTTCCTATAGCATATTTTTGCATATTTCGGTACTTTCGAGCATATTTGCATATCGATGCATATTTTGGGAAATTTTGCATATTTTAGTGCATATTTAGGGATTTTTCGGTGCATATACATGCGCATATTTTTAAATTTTTCGTGCATATTTTGAAACACCCTAGTAATGGTACCTTTGGAGCGCGGAAAATTGGCCAACGGTACCTTAGGGCTCCCCCGAGTTTTCCCATATTTTAAAATCAATAAATAAATTTTTTAAAAAATCACCCATCAAATTAAGTTCCCATCCAAGATCAGCAACTTTAGGCTTTTTCCAACGCTGTTCAACAGGTATATCAATTCTTGCCTGTCTTCGTTCCCCTTCCAATCCACTAAATAAAGCGATAAAATCTTCTTGAGAAGGGAAAGGTTTAAAAATCCAATCCCAATCAGTTTTTTCTTCTCCGGGCAAAAGCGAAATAAAATGGGAAAACCAAATTGGAAATTTTTGGCATTCTGTATTTTCAACATTTAAATTTTGTTCATCTTCTGTATCATCCATAAAATCGTTAGTTTTTGGAATAGGGAAAAGACTTGAAGAGACCGATTCAATTGATAAGCTAATACCTTAAAGGGAGAGATTTTTTAATTATTTTGAAGGTATGGCAAGGGAACGAGTTGTTAGCTCGAAAATTAGTAGTAATGAATAGAGTTGGTCCCCGACGGGGGGAGGGCACGGGGAAAGCTTTTCAGGGAGGCAGCGAAAAATCCTTCAAATTCAACGACTTTCGGCGACGGGAACCAACCCTAATAATGAAAATGAAATGGATAAAAATCCTCCTAAAGGCCATTTTTTATTAATGTACTTTTTGTGATAATTAGGATTGTTGATTCAACCCGAACAGAACGCGAACCGAAAAATTCGGTTCGGTTAACTGTAGGGGGTTACTCGAAACCCAGTGTTTTTTACGACGCGAGAAATTTTCTTTTTCAAACCCCAATCCGAAACCCGACCCGACATTTTTCTCAACCCGTGACATTCCTGTCGGACAGTCTTCTGCCCCCCCCCCCAGAAAATTTGTAAGTTTGCCAGAGAAAAATTTTAAGTCAAAATTTTCAATTTTATTTATTTTCCCTACCCGGACACAATTTCCCATAAGCATCAGATAAACGAAGTGTCAACCAGAACTTGAAAAGAGGGCAGTTGTTTTTTGTCGGTAGCCACCACAAATTAATATGATACAAGTCCTCTGGGTGTATATCCGGTTCGTTAAAAATTTCCACAGATTTTTGAGGTTTTTTGGCTGTTGAATTTAAATAAAAGGCGATTCTGACTATTGAATGGATTATTGAATGAGCATCGACTAATTGAAAGTTAAAGCCTATATTGTCAATTCTAAAAGGGCCATATTGCTTTATTATTGCTATAACTGAAGTTAAGTGATTTGTCGAGTAGTGACGAAGCCCAGAAATGTGAATTTTCTGAAATAAAAATAAATTGTAATCAAGGCTGTACGCTTGTGGGCGTATAACCGATATCCCAACCCTCCTATCTAACATCTCATTAGAGACGTCCGAGACTCTTGGTCTTGAGTCAATTTTCGTGTGACGCCCAGACGTCAAACCCAAGTTATCAACCCCTTAAAAACTCCAAATGTCACAATGCCAAACCTGGCCACAAGCCAACCCAAAACGTCATTTTTCAGGCCAATTTTTGCCTAACAAAGGAAATAAAGTGGGAGGGACGTGATATAAAGAGCTTCAATTGTACATATCGTATCCACTGTATTTTAGCTGAATAATCCCCAACCCTTCTCACCAGCGAAAGGTTGAAAATAAGTACCCGGAGGCAAAACATTATCTTAAATACGATAATACTGTCGGAATTCATACAAGCGACCCCAGAATAATAGTTTTGCCTTTAGGATGGGCCTAGATCCTAAGCTTAAGTAGAATAGGGCGTGGGGTACCTGTCCCTTAAACACTCTTTTTTCGACCCACAATTCGAAACAAACGAAAACTTTTTTCAAAAACTCTATACGAAATCTGACGTATTATTACAACCTATCCTATCCCTTCTAACAGGGCTGTGCGCCAGAATTTTCGTGTGGCGCGCCAAAAGCCAAACGCCAATTTTTCAAATTTTCAAATCACGCCAAACGCCAGAACGCCAAAATCGGCCAAAAACGACGCCAAAACGCCAAACGCCAAAAATTTTATTCTACTAAGGCCCGAAAAACCAGTGTTTATCTTTTTTTAGCGCCGCAGGCGAAAATTTTTGAATTTTCACGACTTCTTGAAGCCAAAATTCATCCTTTTTTTAGCGCCTACACCCAAAATTATGTAAATTTGTTAAAAATTGCAAAAAAAAATGGAAAAATCACAACCCCAGAATTGTAGTATATCGAATCTATCGGAGAGAACAGGGGAGGGAGACCTAGTCCGGCCAAGGATAATAAGTAGATTTCTTTCCTTTTGTGCGCCGCAGGCGAAAATTTTGAAAATTTTGGAAGGCTGCATGCAAAAATATTTCATTTTTTGAAAACACTTCCCCCATTTATTTGGAAAATTCCCATCATTAGGGGTGTATAATTTTGGCGTTTTGGCGCGCCAAAAGAAAAAATCACGCCAAACGCCAGGACGCCAAAATCGGCCAAAAATCACGCCAAAACGCCACGCCAAAACGCCATGACGCACAGCCCTGCCTTCTAAGTATCTAACATCTCATTAAAGACGTCCAAGACACTTGGTCGTGAGTCTAGATTCGAAGTCTTGTTGGGGTTTTTTTTGTCTTGGTCTTGAAAATTTTCGGTCTCGGACGGGATATTATTTTTTCAACCCTCAGGGTGTAACTTATAATGAGGAGCATCTGTATGATCTACCTGTCCAAACATCAACCATTTTGCCAAAAGAACCAAAGAATAAGCAATAAAATCTTTCCCGGTCCTATAACGCTTGTCAATAACCAAACTAGTCATAACTCCACTACTGAATTTTATACTGTGCCAAACATTTGCAATATTTGAACAAAATGTTGGGAGTACTGGACAAAATTTGACAGGAAATATTGCCCTTCCGGGTGATGTGAAAACAATAGGGAAGTTGTAGAGTTGAGGTTGTGTTCTTAAATTTTAGAATTTGAAAAGAGCGTTCTATAGTTTAAAAAAAATTTTTTTGCTGTTCAAAAAGGAATTTGAAATAATATTCGGTAATCATTTAATATTAAAAAATATTGTAAAAAATAAAGGAGCCGAGAAGGTTCGAACTTTGACCCAACTCATCATAGAGTCCGACATTTTAGGTTCCGACCTATTTTTTTTGCAATCTTGTAATGTTGAGTAAAGCTCAAAAAACACTTATTTGGCATGGTACCATGCTCCTACATTGGACCTATTTGAGCCTAAAAAACCTATTTCGGCTTTTTTGGACCTAAAACCTATATGGACCTATTTTGACCTATTTTGGACCTATTTTAGGACCCCACTTTAAAAACCTAAAAAACCAGAAAAGAAAACTTGTTTTTGGCAATTTAACAGGAACCAAGAACCGGGCTCGAAACCGGCGATACCGAAGACCCGGGGGTACCGTAATAACCGGTCGTGTCCTACCCTAGTTTAAACGACTTTTAAGCAATAACGGAATAGAGACGAGATCTGGGTTATTTAACTCCCCTCCTCTGAATCTTTACTTTCAAGTATTTCGAAAATTTCGACATAAAATATTTTTCTCTACCCTGAGGATGTTCCTTGATGATTGCTACTCGTAGATTGAAAATTATTTTGATTTGGATGATTACGCCGCCGTTTTTTATTGGTGTTGTATGGTTGAATAGACATTTTGTCGTTTAAATATTTTTTATTGTTGTGTTGATAACTATAATTTTAAAAGGAAAATTTTTAAATACTATTATGAGGCCATAATCCGCTTGCGATCGCGTGCGAAGCTTAATTTTGGTGTCATTCAACTCAGCTCCTAGAGCTCTTTCGAATGTCATAGTGATGGATCGAATCGAAGTATGGGAGTTATGGCAGAGTTGGATGGTCTTTGGGTGAGAGGCCGGGTGAATTGGAAATGACGAAGGTGCAGGAAATCGGACCTGTCGGAAATCGGAAATGGCTCAAAAGTTGGAACTCGTAAGTCGGAAATCAGCCTAAATTTTCGGAATTCGGAAATGCCAGACGACAAAATGCCACATGAAAAAGTTAACAAGCAACTTTTTTTCCAAATTGGTTAATTCAAATTTTATAATTTTAAGATATAAAGATGGCCTTGGGCGATCGCCATACTACTTGAAAAACCTTTAAAAATATTTATTTTCTGAAACTAGTAGTACTTAAAAATTATTTATTTGTTAAATAGAAAACCTATAAAGAATAGAAAAAAAATCATCCATAGAAAAGAAAAACAAACAAATAAAATTGCTTAAAAATAAGGAAGTTGCTGCTAAAATAATATTTAGTGGTAGTTTTATATTTATTTTGCCGAAAATTTTTAGCGACCAAAAGGTGGATAGGATTTTATGAGGATGTCTGTTTATCGGTTTCACTTAAGGTTAGCGCTACAATGCAGCAACAACGCCTTTAAGGATATCGTGATTTTTTAAAAATGAACCCCCTCCCCCATTATACGGAACCGAACCGTTCTCCGTGTATTCCGTTCAAGCTATACAGAGACGTCAACCTTAGTTCCTATTAACCAAACAACCCTACAGAACGACTCGCAATATTTAAAAACGCTTAGGCGAGGGATTAAAATCCATAAAAGAGTAGAAGCTCTGCTAAAGCATAAAATCTGACTGTGTTTAGCAAAGCTCCTGGCAATAATTGTAAAAAGTAGTTGAGATTAGTTAATGGGAATATGAGGAATAATTGCTAGAAGGTCTCAAAAAAATATTTTAGTAAAAATGAAATCAGCCTTAATTTTTCTACTAACAATTTCAAATTATTTGATCCTTGCACAAATTAATACAGAAAATAATGAAGAAATGAAAAGAAGGGTTTTAAATTTATTAAATGAGCAACAACAAGTAATCAAAGTGCAACAATCACCTAATGTTGGGGCAGATTTGTTAGAGTCACCAACATCGTTATTATGCCCTCCATGCACCATACCTACGTTTAAATGTGTAGAGGTGAAGTTTTAGAGGAGATGAAAGGAGAATGAGACCTATAGTGGGAAGGAAACTCATTTTTGTGGATAGGTAGGGGTTGGCTACAAAGCAGGAAACGAGCCGGACCGATTCCCGAAAATCGGGAATTCTCGACAATTTTTTGGGTCCGGATCCTGATTTCCCAAAATCGGGAATTTTATTTTTATGTCGGCTTGTTCCCTACTACAAAGCAGGAATGTGCTGGGTTGAGAAAGAAGTCAGGTTGGGTTTCGGATCGAGTTTCGAAATTTTCTTCGGATCGGGTCGGGTGGGTGACAGAGCTGGTTAAGCGACGACCCACTTGTATTTACTCATTATAAGGTACGATTTTTCATCCCCTAGGGTATAATATTGGATCCCACTGCAAAGAAAATACATTCTTACCCCGAAGGTTCCCAAAAAAAATTTTAAATTTTAACAGCCACAACCACTGGTACTTCCAATAAATTGCCCATTGCCCCAGGTAAGTAAAATACGAAAAAAATTTTTAAATAAAAGTTAAGAGGCCAATTATCCCACCACCACCTCCAAGAATTCCATGCCCTCCTCCAACTGTATGCCCTCCTCCCCAGCCATGCCCAGCTTCTCCTACGTGCCCGAGACCAGGTAAATTTAATTTTTAAAAATTTTTAAGAATATTTCCAGCCCCATGTCCACTACCACCACCTCCAAGACGACCTCCTCCACCTCCTCCTATGCCTTTTCCTTTGCCAATTCCTCCCAAAATTATTTGCCCTCCTCGTGGAAATATTTTTGCAACTAGTATAAGTGCACAGGTTGGTTAAATTGACAAAAAATAAAAATATGTCGAACCTCACTATAAGATAAACCACCCCCCATATATCTCGGGGGTAAAAAATCTAATAATGAGGTCATATTAAATAAGGGGTATAGCTTGAGGTGCCCCTCATCAATCAACTTAACCCAATATTTTAAGAAATGTATCTTAAATAGTTGTACGTCTATTATTGGGGGTATATTAGAGATGTGCGAGACCGAAATTTTTCCAAGACTCAAGACTCAAGACCCAAGACAAAAATTTTTCCAAGATCAAGACTCAAGACCAAGACCAAAACTCCAAGACTCAAGACCAAAAATAATACAAAACTCGAGACAATTTTTAGGTGCCATAGGTCAAATTTTTGGTTTATTTTTTGTTATTTTGACACGATCACAGTCAACTTCAGCACAATCACCTATAATTTCGAGAAATCTATGCGAAATTCAAAGAATTTATCCGAAATTCAAAGAATTTTGGTGAATTTATCCGGGTGGAATATCAATGAGATATATTATTTAAGAGGATTTGGGTGGATTATTTAGTCAAGGGGGATATTAGCAGGCGAAAATTTCGAAAATGTTGGAAGGCTAAGAAGCCAGAATTCTTCCTTTTCTAGCGCCGCAGGCGTGCCCCACCCAATGACCATCAAAATTTAAAAAACTTAGGGGGTCTTATACCACAATACAAGATAACCTCCTATTTAATGGTACATATACTAGAGTTGTTCCCCGTCCCCGAAAGTGAGGTTCGACTAAAAAATATAAACAAAATAGAATGATTGTTGCTGTAATTGCGGCATTCGCTCTTGTCTAGTTTTACCTAGCAACACACTAATGCAGAAAAGGTTGATAAAATAATTTTACCAAAGATAAAAATAAATTAAGGCATTTCCTTGCAACATTTGGTACTCGCACTCATTCTGGAGGCAACGATTTACCTTTCAATATATTTGATAATATTTTGGGGGATACAATAGCAAGCTTTATGAATGATAATGACAATGCAAAGTGTAATAGTGAAGTGTTAAGGAAAATTATTTTGGAGGTAAAATCGAACCCCGCTATAAGATGCCCTCAAATATAAGATACACCTCTATATAAAAGACGGTTTTTCAATTTGGTTACTGTGTGGGAGAGACGGGGTAGTTGACCCCTATTTATGATACTCGTCACTATAAGCATACCCCAATTTAAGGTACCCTCAATATAAGATACCCCTTATTTAAGGGACAGTTTTTTCAATTTGGTTAACTAGTGGGTGGGAGAGACTGGGTGGCTGACCCCCTATTTATGATACTCCTCAATATAAGCATACCCCGATTTAAGGTACCCTCAATATAAGATACACCTCTATCTAAGAGACGGTTTTTTTTAATTTGGTTGACTACTGTGTGGGAGAGGCTGGGTGGCTGACCCCCTATTTATGATACTCCACACTAAGCACCACACTATAAGCATACCCTGATTTAAGGCACGCTCAATATAAGATACACCTCTATTTAAGAGAAGGTTTTTTAAAATTTGGCTGACCTATGGGTTAGGGGATGAGGGGGAGTCCCTATTTGAGTGGGGGAGTCCCTATTTGAGTGGGGGAGTCCCTATTTAAGGGGGGTCCCTTTTAAGATACACCGCAGTAAGGTATGAAGGGTATCTTATAGCGAGATCCTACTGTTTATTTTTAAAAACAATCTAAAAATTAAAAAAATTTTTAGAATATTTCAACGGATCTTGAATTGTCAAAACGAAGGATACAAGCAATCGCAGAGCTCGCTATGGGCGATGAAGCGCGTGTTAATGTGGTAATTAAAAATATCAAGTCTAAGTACTCCTTTTAAGCTTTTCCTTAATTTTCTGATCAAGGACAGCCTATTCCCCCAAAACCCCAACCATCTACCACCAAATTTAAGCAGCTCAATTAATTTCTGAACTCATTATTTTAAAAATTCCCAATAAGAGATGGATTCAATGTTTAAAAGGAGTACACCAAAAAATTATTAGTTTTTCAATTAAACTCACGCACAATTAGGTATGTGGATCAGGCGAATTCACTTTTGTTGTACACGCAACACAATATTGCCAAGAAGGAAATGAGAGTGGCACCTGTTATGCATTTAGTTTTAATAAAAATTAGAAAAGAAAATATTTAAAAAATATTTGATAATAAAATCAAAGTGAAAATCAAATGTAATCACAGATTAAAAATTTTTTTTATTAAATATATAGAAATGAGATTAAAAAAATTTTTTGGAAAGTCTTTCCTTATTCATTCTTCAATTCAATGTTTTGTTTAACAAGGATTAGCAATGAATTTCATTTTATATACGTTGTTAGGAACTAAAATTTAAAATATTTATATAATGTAAATTTAATTAAAAATATAATATTAAGTATTTAAAAAAATTAATTCCAAGTTAAGATAAAGTGAATAATTTTAAGGAATTTAACACTCCATCTTAATTATTCGACTTTTTTTTCTTTTTGTGAAAAATATATAATTTTGGGCACATTCAGTATCCCGCCCCATCTTTATTCGAGTCTCAGATTAATTTTTTATAGTCTGAGACTCAACTAGGAATAGGGGGGCTACTACGGTACTTATGCGAGTATATTGATAATTAATATAGATACAATACATACGCAGGCAAAAAATACATTCCAGATAAATGCAATAACCATGATAACAAGAGCCGCATTCTGTAAAAATTTTAATTATTAAAAGCATAAATTTATCTAATTTTAACTTCTATGTAGTCCTATTTAAATTTTAAATACAAAACCCCTAACAAAGATAAGATGCTTATAAACCCAAGGAAACAGGGTAAAACTTCAGTCAGTCAGAACTGGGAATCGCTTAGCTAGTTGATTTTAACTGAGCTCTCTTCCTTTTTTGTATTAATTCAGCCTAGTGCTCGATCAAGCGGTATACCGAACCATTAATGCTACTTAGCTCTCATACTTATGTGAAAACCCGTCCACGTTTATTTCCTCATTCTTAAATAGGCCGGGCCCCTATTTAAATATGAGAACATAAAATTGGAATTTTATAAATTTCCCTATGACATTTATTAATATTATGTAATTGTAGGGATTAATCGATGCCCCGGTAGCTTAATAGTAGAGCACAAGTATTTGGTGAGCGAAGCGCCTAGAAATAGCCACGAGGAGGTCGCAGTTCTGCACGGTGGCTAAACTTAAACTCTCTCATAATCTCTAAAATTAAATGAGTAATGCAATATTTAATTTAAAGGTGCGACTTAAAATCAAAATTGAAAGCTGCTAAGCTTTATAGACAAGGATTTTTCATCTCAATAAAAAATAAGACTTTTTGATTTTAATAAAATTTACAGTTGTAAAATTTGAAGGGCCTGTAACAATTTGCGGAGCCCTATGCATAATTCGTGAGGCTCGAATTTCAGTATTATTTCGAAGAATTTGTGTTTGAAAATCAGTCTTATTCTGAAGAATCGGTGTTTGAAGATCAGTTTTATTATGTTGTGTTACTTCTCGAAGTTCCGTGTTACTCTGTCTAATTTGTGCTCGAAGTTCATTATTGCTCTGTAGAATACGTGCTTGAAGATCAGTCTTATTCTGTTGTATAACCGCTCGAAGTTCATTATTGCTTAGTTGAATTTCTGCACGTAATTCAGCTCTTAAAGTTTCTTTTAAATTGTTCACTTTTTCCATCATTTCGATTCTAAGACGCATAATTTCGTACAAACAGCGTGCCTCTACGGTTGGATCAACTTAAAGATGTTTATTAATTAAGTAAAATTTATTTATTAAGTAAATTTATTAAGTATTTATTTATTAAGTATCAAAAATTTCGAGGGATAGGATAAGGAATGGTCCCAGACCCAATGGACGTAGGCGCCAAAATGCTATAAATATAGGATAGTATTTTGGATGCCCATCATAAATAAGCTATAACACAAAAAATGTGAAAAATGGATTAGCCATTTGAAGACTTAATCCAAAAAATCAAAATATAATTTTAATAAAATGTCGACACAATAGCCCTTTATAATTTTGAGAAATGTTTATGACACCTAGAGAATCAGTATTTAAAAATATCATAATTTCTACCATAATGACCTCCTTGAGAGCCTCGCCAACGAATAGTTGCTTGTTGTTCCATAGGATCCAACAAACCAAAAATTGTTGTCACGCAACACAATATTGGCAGGAAGGAAATGAGAGTGGCACCTGTTATGCATTTAGTTTAATGAAAAGTTAAAAAATATTTAAAGGTATTTGATAATTAAATCAAGGTGAAAATCAAATGTAATTACAGTTAAAAAATATTTTAATTAAATTATAGACATGAGATTAAGAAAAAAAATTTTAAGTCTGTTTTTTATTCACTATTACAATTCATTTTTAGTTCTGTTTTTAATGTTTTGTCTAACAAGGAGTAGCCAAAGAAGAACTATAAATTTAAAGTATATTACTGTAATATAATTAAAAATTTAATATTATTTAAATAATTATTATTGTACATCATATTGTTAATTGACCCAATCACAAACTCCCCTCTGATTCTTTCTTTAATGCCGAGCCTTTTTTTAATAAGCCGAAAGAAATAACTAGGAAAGTAACATCCATTATTATAATAGCTCATGAAATGGCAGAAAAATAGAAATAATAAATGAAAAGATGGAACAATTTTTTAAAAGGTCAGAGCATTTATGATTAAAGATAATGGGTTTATTTACCAGTTTAATAAAGATGAAATTCTAAGAAAGGAATTGAGCATAGAATTAGAAGTGTGGAAACTATTACGGGGCGTGGCCCGGTTCGCCCGAAAAAGCCCAACCCGGCCCGAAAACGAGGCCACAACCTTAATCTGGAGTGTGTTCTCATTTGTCGAGTATGAGTTGTTTTTAATTTTAAGTAATTCTAATGATTTAAAAATTAGCTAGCTGAGGGACTGATCGAGTCTTTTCAGACTAAAATTTCGAACTGAACCGAGCCCCATTTTAATAAGAATAAAGATTAAATGAAGTAAATTTAGTGACAAAAAGAACAAAGCCAAAATAAAAAAGATTTTTTCAATAGATTTTTTGAATTTTAATTAAAAAAATTTATGGAAAAAATCATGTAATTGATTGAAAAAAAATTTTTTTTGGTAGCAGGCCAACTTACCGCGAGCCCCGCATAGCTATATCTTCGTTCAAAATCGTCGAATCCGGGACGCCCTGGTATTGAGACGAGCTGAATCGAGCCATACCAGAGCGTCCCGGAACCAGGGCGTCTGAACGAAGTTAGAGCTCTGCGATAAGTTGGGTTCGTGGTAAGTTGGGATGTACGCAAAATTTTTTGACGAAAATTTATGTTTTCGGACGTTAAAAAATATTTTCTACAATACTCTCGATATTATAACTAACTAAAAAAACAATTATGTATGTATAAAATACAAGTATATGTCGGCAGCCAAATTCAATTTCAGTCTAAATTCAATTTGGCCGGTCAAATATAATTCGACAGGCCAAATTGAATTTGGACAAGAATTGAATTTGGACGTCGCATATATGAGGGGAAACGTTTGATCCTAAGTCATGAAAAATTTTCGATACCGGCCTAATTTTTGTGTTTATGAATGGGGCATAACAGAAAAAATTATAGTGAGATCTGACTATAGTATTTTAAATATTGAAGACAAACTTAACAGATTTCTATAATTAAATAAGCAAGACAATTCAGTTTTGATATGTAAATAATATGAGAGAAGAAGGGTAGAAAAAAAATTTCGATTTTTAAAATTAAAATTTATTTTCGGCCAACTTCTTAGTAATAAGGAAAATAAAAACAAATAGATAACAAAACAATCTAAGACTATAACAAAACAATCTAAGATACTTGGTCACGAGTTTTGAAAAATTTTTGGTATTGGATAGTTAAAATTTATTATTATGGATAGTAAAAATTTATAAGTCATCTATACAAAAGACACCAATTACAATGTCATAAAAATCAAAAGTAAAGCTTATAAAAATACCAGTGTATATTAAAACAAAATACCTAACTAGGGCTCGGATTTTTAGGTTATAAATTATATTTTCTGCGAAATAGTCATGATGAATTAAGCTCAAAGCCGTTGTTATTTCGTAAAAATCTTATATTTACGTGGAGCAATTATCACCTATTTTGGCGTTTTGCAACCTAAAATAGGTTGTAACCTATTTAAGTGTTATTATGATTTTGCTGTTTTTGTCACCCATTTTAGCTTTTATTGCAATCTATTAAGGTAACTATTATTAAGTTTTTATGACCTACTAACAATCCGAGCCTTAATAATAATAACTTAAGTCATCTATAGTTGAGAATAAAATTTCAAAATAGTAAATATGTATATTTATTGAAAGACAAAAAATATCTTTATTTAAAATAAGCATTTTTGTATAGAGAGATTTTTCAAAAATAAAATAATAAAAATTAAAGAAATTTGAAATTTTTTATAAATTAAAATGAGAGATTTTTTAAAGGCACGTTTGAATTAAAATATAAGAGAATTTTCAAAATAAAACAATTTTGAATAACAATAAAATCAACAATCAATAAATAACACAAAACAAAACAAAGCCTTATTCTAAAGAAAATATTTCTAAATCTATGTAGATTAAGAGGATTCACAACCAAAATAAACCCCGTATCCAGATAAAAGAGAAGGGGCATACGAGTATAAAAAATTATAAAAACTGGGAAATGAGACAATTTGGAGATAAAACAAGAGATTTTTTAAAGGAAAGGAAAATTATTTGAATGGAAAAAAGTAAAGTCATATACTCAAAACTAAAGATTGAATCGAATGAACTAAACTTAAAAATTCAAAAATTTTTTTTAAAAATATTGTAAATTTAGAATAAGGCTCGTTAAAATAATTAAACATCAATAACACCCGCTTTAACATGACAAAAATTCAAAAAAATATTATTCAGGTTTCTTTGATTGAAAAATAGCAAAAAATATACCTGCCATAAATGCAATAACCGTAACGACTAAAGAAGCAACCTGTAAAAATTTTGTTAAAGGACGTATTTCTTAATAAATTTTGATTGGTGTGCGGACATATCGAACGGACATATCGGGATTGGGGTGACAAAAATAATTTTTTGCGTGTTTACGTTTGAACTAAAACATAAAAACTCTATTCCCAATAGGACAATATACTATCCAAGACCCAGTGGCTATAGGTTCCGAAATCAGTAGGGTTCGTACATTGAAATATCCCGTTATGTCCGTCCTGATATGTCTGCGTGCCTTTTGATTAAATTTATTTTAAAAGTAAAACACCGTCCTGGATTGGAGTCGTTTTGGCGCGGCCATAAAAATAAAGGCCCGCCGTTAAAGCGCGAGTAATTATGGCGCGGGCATAGGGTGCAAGAGCCGTTTTAGGTTGAGGTAAAATTTCCAAAGAAATAACAAAAAAAGAACTTCCCCCTATATAAATGTTTCAATATGGAGAATATTGTTCTAGAAACGTTGAATGCTATTCCAACGACAGGGCAAGTCAAACAACATTTTTCCAATATCGGAGGAAGTTGTTTCAGAGGAAAAGGTCAGAAAGTTGTCAAGAACGATGAAAGTTGTTCCGAAACGGGGGAAGTTGCTTAGAGAAGGACGGATGTTGTTCAAAAAAGGAGGTTGTCCCGAGAATTATGGAGGGGGAGGTTACTCATAATCACCTCCTATAGTTCGCATACAGTCGGTTGTTTCAAAAAATCCTAATCCCACAAAAGCTTATTATTATATGGGTTATAGACGCTGAAATACTGCCAATTTTCTAATTATCAGACTTAATCGAAAATTTTAAGCTAAGTTATCATAACAAATTTAATAAAAAATTAGTCTGTTAAGAGTGCAACTTAAACTTTACCGCTGTATAATTTGAGGAGCCCTGTTGAACAGCAGCACGCAGATCAGTATTATTTTGATGAAGTCGATTTTCAAGTGCTGTATTATTTTCATCAATCCGAGTTTGAAGATTATTTCTATTCTGTTCCATAGCTGCTCGAAGTTCTGTATTGCTCTGTTGTATAGCCGCTCGAAATTCAGCTCTCAAAGCTTCTTTTAAATTATTTTCTCTTTCCATCATTTCAATTCGAAGACGCATAATTTCGTTAAAACATCGTGCCTCCACAGTTGGATCAACTTAAAATTGTTTAATTATTAAATAAACTTAAAAGGACAGCATAAAATTTAAACAAAAAAAGTTAATTTTTTCCCGACCCTAAAAAATTCAGAATAAATGATGTTAAATAGAGATAGGCCTGGGTCTGGACCAAGGCCTGGATTTTCCTGGGCCTGGGTTTTTCCTGGACTACAGACCCAGGATCAGGCCCTGGTCAATAAATCGAACCCCAGAGTCCGGGAACAGGTCCAGGCTTTTTAAAAATTCCGATCTCTAGAGTTAACCATATCCTAAATGGAGTCCGGACTGGGAGGGCCACACGAGAATCGAGATCTAGAAAAATATCTATATCGATAACCGAGATTTTTGACCGAGATCCCTTCTCGGCCCGATCTCTAATCCTTTAAATAAAAAATCAAAATAAGATTTTAGTAATCGATAATTAAACTTGCCATAATTCCTACCATAATCAACTACTTGAGAACTTGGTCGACGAATAGCTAAATCTTCTTGTCGATTGGAATCACCGTTCGTCATTTTAAATAAATAAGTGCAAAAAAGAACAACCTTAAAAAATAAAATCAAATAATAATAGATAAAAAATGTCAAAAGTATCAAAAAACAAAATCTAAGCAAAAAACAGAGTCGCAAGTAGAGGTTGGCAGCGGACGGGACCCCGTAGAGGATTTTACGGGATCCAGTCATGGTCATGGAATCCCGGTTTTCCCGGGGATTCCAGTCATGGTCATCCCGGGATTCCAGTCATGGTCATGGAATCCCGGGTTTTCAGCGAAAAAGGGGATTCCCGCGGGATCCCGTCCCGATCAAAATTTTTAAACTTAACCCCGTTCCGGGATCAAGGGAATGCGAATTTACCGACCTCTAGTCGCAAGTCGCTTTGCGACAGAAAGATTTGGAAGGAAAGACAAAATCGCTAGCGACTTTTCTCTCCCCATTCCTTTATTATGTGCCTTTTCTGTCCTAAAAAAAGATACACCCCTGCGGGATGGCAGGGACCCCTGCGGGAAAATCGCAAAATTTTTCTGGCTAAATTCCAATTTTTTTGGCATGAGCGAATTCATTTTTTATAAAAATTGAAAAAAATTTTTTTACCAAAAAAGAGAATCCAAATTTGGAAAACAAAAAGTCAAATCAAAACAATAATCCAAACAAGTAAACGATACAATACCAACTGAAGGCCAAACACACAAAAATTGCAAAAAAAACTTTTTCTGGCTAAATTCAAATTAATAAATGTAAGAGTTTAAAACAGGGCTCTCATTCGTGCTTTATTTGAAAGTATTATACTTTGAAACCGACCTCCATACTTAAGAAATTGAATTTATACTTTATTGAAAGTATATACTTTAAAATCAACATTTTGGATTGAAAATGAAATTGGGGAAGGGATTGGGCAAAAAAGTGAATTTTTTTAGCCTTGGGCCTTCGAAATTATCAAAATTTTCGCCTGCGGCGCTGAAAAAGAAAGAAATCTGGCTTCTTGGGCTCCAAATTTCAAAAAATTTTCGCCTGCGGCGCTGAAAATGGGAGAAATCTGACTACTTGGGCTCCAAATTTCAAAAAATTTTCGCCTGCGGCGCTGAAAATGGACGAAAGCTTGAGGTTAAGACTGTCAGGGCTTTATTTCTTGTATCAGCGAATTTTGACATGTCATGCGTTGAAATGCACAAAATGCCCAATGGAAGCAAGAAATTATTAGAAAAGATTCATTTAAGAGAGAAATATAAAAGATTTGAGCACGAACAAATATTTTCCAATTTAATTTTGAGTATACTTTAAATTTGGAAATTTTCTCCCTATATACTTTTTTATCAAGATTTTGATACTTTTGAGTGGCATTTTGTCGATGAGAGCCCTGGTTTAAAAATTAAAAAGAAAAATAAACGACTGTTAAAAATCGTTAAAGTGAATTTAAAATTAAAAAAAAAATTTTTTTTTTAATTCAAAAATAGTTTTATTAAAAAATTTGAAAAATTAAAAAAAATTTTTTTTTGTTCATTTTCCAACTCTTTGAACATTCCATTCGGCCTGGCAAAGGGGACAGCGATTATTTTGTTTCACCCAAAGTGACATACAACCTGTAAAAAAATTTTTTTTGAATTTTCAAGAAAAATGGGAAGAATTTTCTGAATTTTTTAAATATTATTTTTCGAGAAAGTTTATAATAAGAAAGTGCCAAATTTCAAAAAAAAATCTTGAAAAATTTTTTCGAGATTTTTTTTTCATAAAAAAAATAAAAATTCTAAAAAAATCAAAAAAATTACTGAAATTTTAAAATTCAAAATATTCTAAAAATATCCAAAAAAAGATTATGGAACTTAAAAAAATCCAAGAAAAAAATTTAAAAATAAAAAATAAAAAATGTTCAATACTTTTCTGAATTTTTTGATAGATTTTCCACCATTTTATAATATTTAAAAAAAATCCAAAATACCCACACAAATGAAAACAATGATTACATTCTCCCCATATTACAACACATTCTTGTGCTTTAGATTCTGATTGACAACGAAGACAGGCCTCTAAAGGAAAAATATTTTTATAACAAAAATTTTGAATTTACATATTTTTGGTACTATCGCATCAGGGCCCAAACCTGTTTCGAATTCCAGTGAAAAAAGCCCGGCCCGATTTATAAAAAAATTAAAAAATGGGCCAGTCGCAACTTCGACATGGATGTGTGTGCGACCTAATTAAGGTTGCAGCTTTCGGCCCGTTCGAGTCATTTCCGGGCCAAAATTCGAACAGAACCGGGCCCCCAACCCTACCAATAATGCGATAGTACCTCTCACTTATAAATTACCCATTAAATGAACTCGACAAATTGCACAAGTGTCACATTCTACATCCCATGCCCATGTAGCTATTAAATTCCATCGTTTTAAAGTAAACGGTTTTTTGGGTTGTTGACTGGTTTTATTGGAAGATGATGAGGATTTTGATTCTTCCGTAATTTCCATTTTTTGTTTAAAAAATTAATTTTTAAAAGGAAAATTTAAAAAAGAGAATTTAAATGTATGTCCAGTCGAACCTCGTTTTTAGACACCTCCCACTCCCTTTGTAACAGAAATCTATCTTATAATGGGGGACTTTGAAGTGAGTTGGTAGTGGGAGAGGAGCCCCCTCCTCAAAACCCAATCCTCCCACTAAATGGCCAAAAAAACTTTAAAAAGCGTATATTCGAGGTGTATCTTATATCGAAAGCTTTCTTTTAAAGCTACTTCCTTTGGAATAGAAAATGTATTTTATAATGAGGGGCACTTTAAAGTTAAAGTAAACCACCACCACCCCTAATAACATCATAAATTAAGGTCATTTTTGGTTAACACTTTGGGCATACGGTGTAACATTTAAGTCCATACACCCACACCTATTGACTGGCCAAATAAATTTCAAAAAGTGTATCTTGAAATAGAGGTGAATCCTAGTATCGACATTCGACTGTATTAAGCAATGAAAATAAATGCATTTTAAATAACAAAAATTAACGAAATTTTATTCTTGGAAAGGAGAAGCTCAACAAAGAAAAATTTAAAAAAAAATCAGATCATTTTTAAAAGCAAAAAATAACCGGTGATTTTAATTATTATTTAATTAACACCTGATTTAGGGAAGATTAAGAAAGAAAAAAATAATTTTTGAAGTGGTCTGGAACTTGGATATTATTTTTTAAATTGTTCAAAAAATTTTCAAAATATTTTTTGAATTTTTAAGAATATTTCAAAATTTTATTTCCAAAAAATTCAGAACGTTAGTCCAGACCAAAATACACAGAAAAATAAATGCACTAGGATAGGGTTGTCGGGTTTACCGAATTCTTATTTAAATGCAAAAAGAAGCGAAAGAATGAACTAAAAGATTTTTTGATCGTCCAGGTCGAGCTCCGTTCCCTCTAGAGGAGGGAGGAATTCTCCTTCATTCAAGAGTAAGCTTTCATGGGTTCCTTCGCCCTCACTCCCCCCAAGCATTAATTCCCATGAAATCAATCCACGTTCCGAAATATCGAAAAATAGTTGAACACGACAACCCTGGCCAAGGAAAATTTTAGAAAATAAATTTCAAGACGAAAAAACGAAAAAAAGATAAAACAATAAGAGTCAAAAAGGAGAAGAATTTACCTTCCTATTTTCAAAAAAAATACAATCATTCATTAATTCGAATTTTTAATCCAAAAATTTACAAAATTAAGTGCCCAAAAATTTTTTTAAAAATATAACGATTGTATTTTTTAAGAAAGCTCTTTTTAAAAAATTAATTTCTTAATTAAAGAAGGTAAAAAGCCTAACAATTACAACTAATTAGAAAAAATACCACCTTATTTCTGCATCAAATCAATAACAGCATCAACAATGTCTGTACTGTGACATGAACCCTATAATAATAAAAAATGCGAATTATAAATGAGAAAAAAATTATAAAATGGAAAGGAACAGGACAAAATTTTCAAGAGTTTGAACAAAATTAAATAATCGGTGGGGCTTATTATCGCAGTTTGGGCCGACACGTGGAACAAACAAATCATGGAATATTTTAAAAATCAGAATTTTTCAGATTTTTTTTTAAATTCCGTTTTTTAAACTATTTTAATTGTTAGAATTCTTATTTTTTAAAAATATTCAGATTTTTCACAAAATTCCGATATGCCATGATTTGGTCTCGTTCCTTGACCTGTCTGTTCCTTGAGTTGGTATTACTTGAGTTAGCCCCCACCCATTTTAAAGATACAAAATAAACAAATTCTTGAGAATATTTTCAGAGAATAAAAAAAATAGACTTGCGGATAAAAAAAAGATTTGCGGATTATTTAAAAAATATAACTGAAAAGGACCCCGAAAATTTAGCCCCATAGAAAAAATAAAGAAAAAACAAACTCCAATATCCGGTGTGTGTAATTTCCGTTCAGTTAGAGCAATAAAAAGAGCATCAGACATTTTATCGGCATAACTATCCAACTTTAAAAAAATTTTTTTTAATTAAAAAATAAAAAAAAATAAACCCCCAAATAACGAAGCATATCAATTGCTGCACGAATAAAAGCTGTTGGATTAGCCAAATCTTTTCCAGTTAAAGAGGTGCCTGTATTTCTAGTTCCCTAAATTTTGTAAAGAAAAAAATAAAAATTTTTTTAATTATCTAAGATAAAATAATAAAAATTGCGGACAGTTTTTGCGGACATTATTTGCGGATGAAAGAAATGCGGACATTTTATTAAAAAGCGGATAAAAATTTGCGGACGTATTTTGCGGACTTTTACTATCTCTCTCGTGCTTTTAGGCCAAAATTCTCTTCCTATTTAACAATCTAACAAGGAAACATCCCGAACTGTAAGAAAAAATTTCGAAAAAATTTTTTCGCACCATCGTGTAGAGCAGGGTCGATATCCTGTTGGTCATTTCTGGCTTTTTCTCTCTGACCCCCAAATCAAAAAGTTATAGCTGATCAAAGTTTCAGTAGTTTATCGACCCTGCTTTACACGATGGTGCAAAAATTTTTTTCAAATTTTTACATACAGTTCGGGATGTTCCCCTGTAAAGTAAAACCTATAGATTTTCTTAAAGCTAAAGGTGAACCAAGAAAGAAAATATGGAAGGAAATATCTGCAAAAATATTTGCAGAAACCCGAGAATCAACTAGCTACTAGAATTATTGTTGTTAGCGTCGCGATTAGCGTCGCCAGGGTGTCGAACAATAAAAAAAACGTATGCGAAAATTTTGAAGGTCGCAAGCGAAAAAATGTCATTTTTCCTATCATCTTTCTCCCAATATTTTTCCTATTCCCCATTTTAAGAGGGGAGAGCATAGCCCCAAAAGCTCCCTGGCTACACCCATTAATTTTTATAACCCCACCCAAATCATTTAAAAATCCACACCACTCAAAAATTCCAAATCCCCAAGGAACTAAACAAAAAAATTAATTTTTCCAAACCGTTTCAAACACAGCATATTCTTCTCCAATATTCATTCCAGGAACAAGTCCAGGGCCTCCTACCAATCCACAAGCAATATTTGAAATTATATTTCCATATAAATTAGGCATAAGTAAAATTGCGTTGTTAAATTGTTGTGGACGGCTAACCAATTGCATACAAGCATTATCAACTTGAAAAATTTAATTTTAATTTTTACAGGAAATTGAAAAGCTTAAACTTTATGAAAGCCTCCTTTTAATTTTTCCCAAAAAATTTTTTTCCTTCCCAAAACGAAATTTAATCGTAAATTCGATAAAACAAACAACTCAAAGGTATTCAAGTGACAATCTGATTTGTAACTAGAATCGAACAGGTCCCGGCCCTATTTTTCTCAATTGACCCAGGCTCTGGGTATAATCCAGAGATTACAAAAATAAATTCAAATTTGGGTCTGGAACCTGGAAAATACCTCCCAATCAGGCAAATCGATAAACAGATTGCTAACAGGACAAAGTAAAAGATTGAAAAAATTTATTTAACCCAATCCCATCAAAAATTCCCATCATGAACACAAGCAAGGGGGAATGGGTAAATGAACTCAGAACCAGACTTGCTCATGGATACGGATACAGATAATATCAAAAGGCTTGCGGATATCCGTCTGTATCCGCCGTAAATATGCGGATACCAAAATCAGTATCCGTGGGCAGGTCTGCTCGGAACTTTTCGACTCGAAATTCGACCTTTTTCTCTCAAACCGGCCCATCCGTGATCCGAAATTTGAAAAATTGACTCCGGCACATTCCTAGTTCCCTGACCCAAAATACTGAAACAATTAGTTTTCAAAGGCACGAACGAAAATTTGGGAAGAAATAAAAAAAGAGGGTAAAATAAAGTCCAAAAATTAAAGAAAAACAAAACCTATAAGCGAATCAAAACGCAATCCTTTCGATTTATATTCAGTATCACAAATTTCTTTAGCCACTTTCAAAAATAAACCGTCCCCCAATTTTTGAATGTTTGCCTTGTGTATAACGATAATATTTGGTCGATTATTCAAAACAGCATAATCATAAGCATAACGAGCGATTCTTTCAATTCCATGGCGTGTCACAATCTTTAAATTTAAGAAAAAAAAGAAAATTTTAAAAGAGATGACATTTTGTCCCGTAATGGTTCCCTTCGGTCTAAGGATTTTAATCGGGGATTGGGGGATTAGGCGGGGTGAGAAAGAAGTTAAGTCGGAGTTAGGGTCCGATTTTTCAATTATTTTTTTTCGGATAGGGGTTGAGATCGAAAAAAGTCCAAATTTTGTGTATCAAACATTACTTTTGGGTTTTGTAACATTGCCAGGAATAGAAAGAAATGGGTCCCAAAATTACAAGTTGGCTTATTGATAGCTCTGTTGGCATGTTAATCGTCTAGAAAAATTCAAAGGATTCAAAGATAGGAAGTGAAAAGGTTACCCAGAAACTGTTAACAAAAAATTTTTTTCGTACCGAAAAAAGATCTAAAGAAATCTTAAACCCCGTCCCTTCCCTAATCCACTGGAAAGCAAAGAAAGGACCAACAAAAGCCATCTAATGGTGACAGAACATGGTAGGTTTCTAGCCCAGATAATGTTGCATAATCCAAAAGCACCTACCAAACTCATGAAAGAATAAAAGTCAAAATAGAAGGGAGTCAAAGAATTACCAAAGGAAAAATTGAAAATAAATAAAAGTAGGGGGCCCTAAAGTTGAAAAGTTCCCCCAACGGACCACAAAAATTCAAAAAGGCCCCAAAACTAGGGTTGTTGGCGACCGGTTATTAACCGGTACCCCCGGTTTTCGGTTAATCTAAATTTTAGAAACCCGGTTTTCGGTTTTGAGTTTTAGGCAAATACCGGTTTATTTTTGGGGGAATTTCAAATAAAATCACTAATTTTCACAAATTTCCGGTTTTCGGTTTTTAAAATTTTCTAAAAACGGTTAATTTTTGGCAAAAAATTTCAAAAATTCCGGTTTTAAAACCGGTCGCCAACAACCCTACCCAAAACCTTTAAAACCCTCCAAACCCCCCAATAATTCAAAAAAACCTTCAAACTCTCAACAATTCCATTCACCGATTCATGTTCAAGTCCACTATATTCCCCTTCAGTATTTTCTCGAATCAAAACCAAATCAAGATTTTTATGACGCGAATGAATGGTTGGGACAGAAACACAATGAAGAACATTGGCATATCTTAAAAAAAATTTTTTGAAAATTTTTTTTTCTTACAAATCAAGACGACGTCGAAGTTCCATATTTCTCGATTTAAAATCTGGATTGTCAAATTTTGTTTCAATATTTCCCTAAAAATTTAGAGTGAATAAAAATTTAATACAAAAGGACCTCACTCACACGGGAAGGTTGCGAGGTGTCCGAGCTAAAAACGATCGAGACCGGGCTCATTCGATAGAAAATGTGCCCTTTCTAGCAAGGATTTTGTGCCGTTTTTGCCCTTTTTTGATCTGGCCAAGATATGACCTTCCAAAGTCCTTGCTAGAAAGAGCACATTCTCTATCGAACGAGCCCGTCTCGACCGTTCTTAGCTCGGACACCTCGCTTCCCGTGTTAAGTAGAATACTCGTTTGAATGCGGAAATACCTTATAAGGTCGTTCCCAGTAGGGGGAGGGGGTCACGAAAACTGTCAGTTTTTAGAGGAGACGGGTCCCCAACATTTCCAGTTAAGTAAAAACAGAAACTGTTGACGTGCGGATATAACTTGCGGACTTTTATAGTCCTCAAGTTTTCCAATTATTAGAAATAGCCCGTGAACTTGCGGACAAAATATGCGGATTAACTATCATCGAAAAGTGATCAACCCACCAATGTCTTTAACTAAATAATATAAAAAGAAGAAACCTTCAAAGCCGCCCCAGTTTTATGTATTGCATTAACCACTTTTTCCAATTCCTCATCTAGTGGATCTTTCGAATTTAATTCAACATCGTTAAAATCAACAGGAATGTTTGAGGAAGAAAATATACGTTTAACATGAGCAAGCATCTTTAAAAAAAGAGAAAAAGGTTATTGAAACGGAGGTAGGTTTCGTATAAAACTTGCGGATTTCAGGGATGTTAAGAATTAAAAAAAGTATGAGAGGGTTAAGGGTTAGGATAGTCCGCAAACATTAGTCCGCAAACATTAGTCCGTAAAAAATTATAATTTTGCGGACTATAGGAGCGGGTTAAGGGTCAGGATCGGACTACTGACCCACAATCACGGTTCCTATGACATTTTTTGCCGATTTCACCTCCCTCTGCGGATTTGCGGACTATTTTTGAGACGGACTATTCTTTGCGGACTATTGTAATTTTTGCGGACTATTCTTGAGACAATGCAACTAGAAGGGTTCAAGAACTCCGAACGGTTTCCAGAACCGATAGATCCCCCGAACCGATACCAATGCAGATTTTCCCTACTTGCGGACTATTTTCGATAATGCGGACATTCTATAGATTTGCAAAAATTATCTATAGATTCGCGGACTGTTCTTGAACCCGAAACTCTAGAAGGGTTCCCAGAACCCAAAATGTCTTGGAAATCGAGAAAGACAACCCGAATCCGATAAGCAGTTAATCCTCAACAAAATAAACCAGGGAAAATCCGCAAAAATTCAAGTTCGCCCCCCTCCTCTTTCTTTCCTTAAAGAATTAAAAAATGGGCAATAAGTCTCAGGCTATAGGTCCTAGGCTATAGAACTCGTCGATCTGTAGCAAATGTCACCAAAATCAACCCCCTCACTTTGAGGAAGGAAAAAGGAGGGGGCTAACTTGAATTTTACCAAAATCCGCAAAAATTTAAAAAATTTGTTTAACCTCAGGTCCAATTCCATCGCCTGGCAGCGCTGTCACAGTGTAACGATTATTGCTTTTGGAGAGAATAACCTTTAAATTTTAATTTAATTTTGAGAAATTTAAATTTAAACCTCGTCGTTCAATTTGGTTTTAGGCAAAATATGGGGAGTCAGAGCAGACTTGAAACGACAAAAATCTAATAAAGTTGTACGGGACTGTCGAACAATTGAAGTTGGAGAGAACATTTTAAAGCTAGAAAAAAGAAAAAAAAATTTGCGGTTGTGAGGATTGAGTGTTTAGCTCGCGTTTGCAGACTATTCTGATTTTTAGGGGTACAGTCCGGCGCGCGGCCATAACGGCGCCTAGCCATAACTTGCTTCAAGATTTCCGAATCTTGGCAAATTTAGTATTAATCGATTCCTCTCATCGAGCTGAAGAGATTGGTACCAAAATTGATAAGGTACAGAAATTTTTCAGCAGGTTATGGCTTTGCGCCGTTATGGGCGCGCGCCTAATTGGGCGTGTCCCTGATTCTGCGGACCTTTTTATGCTTTTGCAAACATAAAAATATAAATCGATAAATGAAAAGCGTATAGTATAAAATGCAAAATAGAAATGGTCTGACCCAACAGAAAAGATAAGGAACACAAGTAAATAATTCTCAAGTTCAGTTTGAACAAAATCATCAATTACTTAGACCGAGCGAATTTTGACTTTTTAAACTAAACTACTAATGACGGATTTAAATAATTATTAAATCATTAGAAAGCTTTGGATTTGAGGATTATTTTAGCCAACAGAACTAATTTGACCAGATTATCTCAGAAAAAGTTATAGCCAAATAAGCATTAAAAATCACGATTACTCGCACTTATCCGGTTATAATTTTTTCTAGGATTATCTGATCAAGTCATTCCTGTCAGCTAAAATAATCCTCACATTCAGAGCTTTCGAATGATATAAAATTATTCAAATTGGTTAAGATTCAAAAAAGTTATGCCCCAAAATAGGGCCTCAAGACTGGATACTGAAACGTCCCCCAAAATAAAAAAGGCCATTTAATCGCAAGCCATTTAGCCGCGAATTTAGACGATATTCGTCACTGTTTTAGGGGTACAGTCCGGCGCACGGCCATAACGGCGCTTAGCCATAACTTGCTTCAAGTTTTCCGAATCTTACCAAATTTAGTATTAAACGATTCCTCTCATCGAGCTAAAGAGATTGGTACCAAAATTGATAGGAACCAGAAATTTTCCAGCAGGTTATGGCTCTGCGCCGTTATGGCCGCGCGCCTAACTGGGGGTGTCTATGTTTTTAGTAAAACTTGTAAAATTTTACTAAACTCAAGGATAGCCTAAATTTTATTAATTAAATAACAACTCTTTCCCCTTTATTTTTCCAGAAAAAATAAAAAAATGAAACCGGGAGATTTGTATTTACTCGCCTACAATATTTTACAATTTTTTGGGTAAATTTTAAAAAATTAGAAAAATTCAAAAATTTTTTTCTTTCTTCAAGTTTGGGTTCTATTCTATTAAAAACTGTCCGCGGTTTAATGTCCAATTTGACTTTTCCTGAATTGTATGATTCTGTTGAGTTGGAATTGAAAATATTTCAAACTGCTGCTATTCTGGAAGTTTGTTTAATAAAAAAAATATTTAAAAAATTTGGCGCTGGTATAGTTTACGCGTCCAATCAACAAAATTTTATTTTTCGTGGTGTTGCAAAGTTGGGGTATTCCAAAACATTTTGTCATGTGGACCTACGCCCACTGTGTTTAGGACCGTTCCTTTCCCTAGCCCTCGAAATTTCTGAAATTTATAGCTAATCTTTAAAATTTCAGAAATTTTGACGGATAGGGTAAGGAGCGGTCCCAGACCCAGTGGGCGTAGGTCCCGAACATGAAGAAATGTTTTGGACCCATACCCCTACATTGCAATACTAAGAAAAATCCAATTTTTTGTTGATTGGACGCGTAAACTAGGCCAGCGCCAAAAAAATTTTTTTAAATTTCTTGGGAGGGATATGGTCGAACCTCATTTTTTAGTCACTCAACATTAAATACACCCCCTATTTGACGTACATTATTCCAAATTTGGTGCTTAGGGACTGGGGCGGCTTAACGTTGCTTAACGACGTCTTAATGGCGGGGTCGTTTTAACGTTGGCGTTGTTTTGGCGCGAGCCTTTATAACATTACTAATCGATATCTATAAAGATCAAATTTTGCAATAGCAATTCTCTTATACCAAACTAAGTTCTCCAAAAAATTTCAGACTTTTTGTTCTAGAATTTCAGAAATTATGCCCAGCAATTTCTATTAACTACCCTGAAATGCCTTATTTTTCTAAGTCTATCGACTGTAACTTATAAAATATTTGTTAATAAATTCTGAAATTTCTGGAGAAGTTAGACAAGGATGTTAAGAAAATTTTGAGAAAATTACCAAGAATTTGGGTTTCAGTTAAATGTTGGTTTTGAGTCGCGCGCCAAAACAGTAATGCGCCAAAACGGCTCAAAAGGTATAATTCTAGTCCAAAAATTCGAAATTTAACCTCATTTTTTGGACATAGTGAGGCTCGACTATTGAGCAAAAAAATAAACAAAAATAATTTTTACCTTAAGATTTTTCATTGTATTTTTCGCCTTGTTCGATCCCCTGTTGGTACAACCACTACACAAGTAAAAAAAATTTTTTTTAATCTAAAAAAAATTTTTTCACCACAAAAAGGTCTTTTCTCGAGTAACAGTTGTTTGGATGATTCTTTACAAAGTGGCCTCGGTAATTAAAAAAATTTGAAAAAATTAAAAAAAAATTTGGAACTTGTTTACTTTAACTACCCACCCCATAAATGTTACCGGGACATTTTAGAGTTCGATTCAGCTTAACGAGCCGAATGACATCAATGATTTTGACTAAAATTATGGGCAACGCTGACGCCCATCACTGACGCACAGATTTGCTTTGACCATTTTGAGTCCCTTTGTCTGGGTTGAGACTTAAGGGCGAGGGCTGATTTTGATGTCATTCGATTAAGATCGTTGAGCTCTTTCAATAGACATATAAAATTAAGGATAATTCACATAGAGCATTTGAAGTGTTTAGGCGGGGGTTAAACGATCTAAAAGAATAAAAGAGAAAGCATTAGTCGATGCCCCGGTAGCTCGTTGGTGGAGCTCCTATATGTGGTGAGCGAAAGCGCCTAGCAGTAACTAGCAGGTGGTCGCAGGTTCAATCCTGCCCGTTGGCTAATTTGCAAACGCTTCCTTAAATTGCCAAAATTGAAAATTTTGGGTGGGTAGTTAAAGTAAACAACCTCCAAAAAATATTTTTTTACTCAGTCTCGCGTTAGTATTGGTGTTCCAATGTTGTTAATTGCGTGGTCGATTACTGAAGTTATTAGATATTCGTTTTATGCTTTGAATTTGATTAATGCTGTTCCAAGCGTTCTTATTTGGATGCGGTAAATTTTTAAAAAAATTAAAAAAGTTTATATACTGCCTATTTTGGGGAGGAAATGTCTCAACTAGAGGCTATATTTTGGGCCATAACTTTTTTTATTCTTAACCGATTTGAGTAATTTTTATACCAATCGAAAGCTCTGTATGTGAGGATTATTTTATATAACAGGATTGATTTGATCAGATCTTACTGCGAAAAGTTAAAGACGGATAAGTATCAAAAATCACGATTGCACACATTCTTCCGGTTATAACTTTTTTAAGAACGATCTGATCAAATTAATTCTGCTAGATAAAATATTATAATTAAATCATCGAGAACTTTTATGGATATAATTATTTAAATAGGTTAATGACCAATAAAGTTATGGTCAAAATATGACCTACCGTATTTACTCGATCAATTCCCCTCCTTCGAATAATTCCCCTCTCTCGAATAATTTCCCCTGCTACGGATGAGTTGAAATAATAATCCCCTCCCCCAAATACCCTAAAACACGTTCAAATTTTAAAACTCGAATAATTCCCCTCCCTTGAATAATTCCCCATGCCATGGATGGATTGAAAAAATAATTCCCCAGGAAAATTAATCGAGTAAATACGGTATGTATTACCTCGAGGCTGAGACGAGCTTTAGAGGTTTTTTGATTTCTGGTGGATATTCCAAATCAGAGCTGGGCTTATTTCGCACTTTCGCAAAAATAAAAATCGCATTTCGCTTTTTATTTTTTCATTGCGCCCAGCCCTGTTCCAAATCCAAACAATTTGACCGAGTTATTATTATTGGGTGGGGTGGGGGGTTACCTTTTATTGGAGTACAATTTTAGTATGTGTATTTCAAACTTCCTTCCCCTCTAGTGGCTAACTAGATTAAGAAATAATTTTTAAATATTAATTTTTAAAGCTATACATTCTTCATTTTGCTTTACCCATTGGGTGCTGGAGGTGAATTATTGACCATGTTTGCAGCTTTACCAGAAATTGGTGAACGCAAGCATTTTACAATAGAAATGCCAAATGTTGCCAATTTTGCTTTTCATTTTTATTGGGCAGTTATTTTGTTGGCTTTGACTTATATTCCGTTGTTTCCACAGTTGTATGAGTGAGGGAAATTTTGAAAATTTTTTTTACGAAAGGGTCGTTTTGGTGGCAGGAAAAATCTTTATGGTAGCTCAACTGAGTCATGAATCCAATAACTTATGGAAGGCATGATCACTTCTTTATTTTTTTTGGTATCTTGAGATAGAGCATCAAATACTCTACATAATACCAAAAATCGAAATTTTCATTGGTTAATAAACAGATATGATCGATAAGGTACCGAGAAATCACATTTTTGAAAAAGTTTTTGATTATAACTTTTTTAAAATCAATCTGGAATATTTTTAATGCTCTATCCATTGGTACCAAGAACATTACCGGAGTTCCAAAATCCGCAGGTCAAAAATTAGCGACAAAAATTCTATCAATGTGTTGAACAAGGGTGCTGTGGAACAACGTTACCGAAGCCTTCTTAGAAACTAACACAACTTCCTCCGTTCTTGCAACACTCTTTCCTGTTGTCGAAACAAATTCCCTGTCCCCGCATCAACATGACCCGTCGTTGGAACAACTTCGCTAGTCGACGGATTATCTTCCCCCGCCGTTGGAACAACTTCCCCCGTTCCTTCCCCACTTCTGAAAAAATTATCAGCGGTAACTTGGACGTGCGGTACCTTGGGTGTACCCGTTTCTGACCTAATTGACAATAAATCGATGCCACCAAAACGCCCTTTTATAATCTTAAATTTTAATTTTCACATTTCTAGCTATATGTTTGTTCAAAGGAAAAAAGTTCTTGGTGGTACTGACAAAAAATCAGAAAAGAAGGCTCAATAAAAAATTTATTAGATTTATTTATTTTAAGAAAATTTAATAGTGGTGCTAGTTTTGAGATAGTTGTCATTAAAATAAACATTAAATCATTAATAAAAATTACTTATATAAAAAAGTTAATTTTTAATATAAAAAATATCTTTTTACATTTACTTGGAAAACTAGGTAATATTGAACCGGACGGACAACCTTTTTTCCTCCCCAATTTTCCCTCTATAATTTTCCTCCGTCTACTAGTTTTTGGCATGTAATTGCATTTGTATAAAATTAAATAATCGTTTTGTTTGATTGTAGACAAAAATTCGAAAGGCAATTTGGATGGAAGGAAGAAAGGAAATTGTATGACCATTTTGCATAAATATAGGGGGAAAATAGGGGATGAAAAAGGGCTTCTGTCCTGTTCAATATTAACGAAAAAAGTCATGAGATATATAAAGTTTAAGAAACTATTGTTATATCTTTATATATTGTTATATTGTTCAGAATATTTTTATTTAAAAAATCCTCTTTTTTACTTCTTCAAATTTATTTTGATTCTGAAGACCGGGCGCATTCCATCTGCGCATTATGTAGTACTCAGTAGCTAATGATGGAACTTCTTCGAAGGTTAGATACAATGATGGTGACCTCATTTCAATTATTCCAAAATATGCTTTTGTTGCGAGGTTTTCAAAAATGAAATTAGAATCAATGGCATTCTCCTCAAGATATTCTGTCAAGATTTGAATAGAAGTCATTCTGTTGGGTTTATTTTCATTTGGATAAGAAAGGTGCAGCCAAGCCATTCTGACTGACCCTGTAAATAATAAGTTTTATATTAAAGACAAATAAGGGCGGAATCTTCTTAAATCAAGTTTATAATGCCTAATATCCGCTTTTATACCAAGAAAGGACTTCTGGGGTCTATTTTATAATTAAATTGTACCTAATCTTGAGTCATCGCAAGGGACATCAACAAAAGTTGTTATTTCTTGATTACTGTTCTTTTGAAGTTATGCTGTTCTTTTGAAGTTATGCTGTTCTTTTGATGGTACTGTTCTTTTGAAGTTATGCGGCTTATGGTTAATAAATTTTTCTTCAACCATAGATATATTCTCAAGAATCATCTTAGAATCCATATCTCCAGAGATAATAACAAACTTTAAAGTTTAATTTTAGAAATTCAAAAAATAGAAATTTAAATTATTTATAAAAAATAAAAAACGATCGTTATATCTTCATATATTGTTATACTTTTTAGAATATTTCTATTAGAAAATTTGTAACCCAAAATTTGCTAGTTTTAAAATTCGATTTATTATAGTAGGGATTCTTTGATTGTGAGGATTCTTTGACTCATAGAAAATCTCAATATTTTAAAAAATATTAATCTTTAATTATATTAATTTGTAAAAAATCCTACAAGATTATCTAAATGGTAGAATCGTTTATGGAAGCTGATAATCTTTTCCAAATTACATCCACGTCGTATTTCAGACATTAAACCACCAGTATTGTAGGAGTAAATTGAATTTCCGCCATATAATAATTTTTAGTTGTATTGTTGAGAATTCTATTTACATTTCTCTCTACTCCTGTCATTTCACTATATAACACTCCAATATCGATTCCTTCGCCATCTATGGAATGCACTTCTGTTTTGTAATTGTTAAACCAAATTATTTCATTATTTATTTATTTCACTAGTCAGTTTGCTTAATAATTTTTATAATGTCAATTATTTCATTATTTATTTATTTCACTAGTCAGTTTGCTTAATAATTTTTATAATGTCAATTATTTAATTAATAATTTTTTTTAAATTTATTTTTCCTAAGTAAAATTTATCTATAGTTACTTATAATAAACATTATTTAAAATTTATATTGACCATTCCGACATTAATAATATGAAAGGATATAAAAGATTATGACATATTAAATATTGAATAATAAAAACCTCAAGCCTCTGTAACATTAGATGTTCAAAAAATAAATTAAAAGCATTTAGAAATCCTTTCAAGTTGGAGCAATCAAAATAATATGACGTGCTATCTTGAGAAGTTGTAGCATTTGTATCAACAACAAAGTCTTCAAAAATAAAAATTTTAAATTAAACATTTTTTTAGAATATTTTTAACATCCATGAATATTTTTAATATTAAAACAAACTGAGATTGCAAGCAATGTCTAGGAGACCTCTTCCATTATAAAGTCCACACCTTGAGAAAATGCAATGTTCTAACATATGTGGTATGCCAGAATCGTCTAAGGCCTCGGTTGCTTAAAATTATTATTTAAATATATGTAAAATCAATTTAAAAAATCGTTGTATAATGTTGCAACATACCAAAATTAAAATTTGCCCTGAATATGGGCCCTTGACACTTAGTTACAGCGACAGTGAGGCCTGACCTGCTCGATTTGTAGATATTTATTTTCTTGTTGTAAACCTCAACAGAAGTAATTTCATTCCACATTTCTATTAAGAACTTCCACTAACACAACTCAATTTTTTATAAGACGATACATCATGAAATTTAGCTATAACTTATCAATATTCTAGCTCAATTAATTCCATATTTATAGAAGAGCAAAGATTGCTTTCAACAAAATTTTTATAAAATGGTGACTCATAACTGTTGCACATATAATCAATTAATATGCTTGTAGCTAAATTTTATAGATATTGCATATACGTGTCGTCCACGCAATTTCAACAAATCCGTAAAATTAATTTAACTAATAAATTAAAATTTTTGTTAGTCTACTTTCATGTTAAGTGTTATAAATCTATCGAAATTTCCTTCTATTCTTGGGGAATTTTTATTCCTGGAAATCCTACTATTCCTACTTTAACAAGCTGTCTCTTTCGCATATATTCTTCAGTTTCATAATCATTAAAATGTTTTCCAGAAATAAATGCAAGTTAAGACCATAGCAAAAGATATTTTTGAAGAGCAGGTGATATATTTATAGTATCAATTATAATGAGTGACTTTAAAATAAAAAATTATAAACAAATGATTAATTTAATAAATTATTCAACTAAAAAGTTTCTGTATCTAATTAGGTCTGTAAACTGAATATTATTTGTGAAACAGGCGAAATATTATTAGTTAAATATTAATAATAAATTAATAAATCATACAAGATTATCCAAATGGTAAAATTTTTATGAAATCGCTTCATCTTTTCAAAATTATTATTAGTTCTTATTAAACTCATCATTCCATTTGTATTATAGGAATAACATGAATTATTTCCATATAATAATTTTTAGTCCTCCTTTTAACAATTCTACATTTATTTCTTTCGTTGCCTGCCATCTCACTGTATATCTACTTTTCACCATGACTGCATGAACCTCCTTGTTGTATAGATTGGACTAGAATTTATTTTAAAATTTTAATTTTTTCAAATTTAACTAATTAATTTTTATTTTTGTATTAATTATATTATTCCCTTCTAGGATAAAAATTATGTACATTTCCCTTAATTTTTTATTTTGTTCTCTCCTATTCTAATAAATTTTGCAAATGGTCAATATTGTAATACATTACAGTCGAAAAACATTCTTACAAAAGATTTTATTCGATTATCAATATTGACTGCAACTTTTATATAAAAGTATAAGGCAAATTAAATTTTTGGTTTTTATATAAGTTTGCAGAATTACTGATATAGGTATGTTTTTATAAGACATAATTGAAAGGATTTTAAGGCCAACAAATCGGCTAAGTATTTATAAATTGTATAAAAATAAAAAAATTAAAAATTATTACTTCAAAAGAAGGGGCCATAAAATGATCAAGATACATATCAAAAACCCTTAAAATTCATCGAAATCGGAACACTCAAATGAATATGATGTGCTGTCTTGCGATGTTGAAGCATTGGTGTCTATTACATAATCTTTAAAAAGAAAAATTATCTTACAAGTTGTGACAGTTTATTAATGATCAAACATACTCAAATTGCTTGCTATATCCAGCAGGCCTTTTCCATTATATAACATTGAACCCAAAAATATGCAATGTTCAAGCATATGCGGCACACCAGAATCATCTTCTGCCTCGGTGGCTAAAATATTAAGTCATGTTTTATTCCTTAAAAAATGAAATAAAGCTTACCAAAGTTAAAATTCGCCTTTATTACAGGACCAAGGCAATTTGATAGGGCAAGGGTAAGTCGAGATTTTTTTGATTTGAATATTTGAACTCTATTTCTATATAATTCAAATGATGTTATATTAGTCCACATTTTTTTATTAAATAATAGAATTAGGATTGATGCACTAGAATAATTCTAAAAATAATAATAAAAATTTATTTTTGTATTAATTTTAAATGTTATTCCCTCTTAAGATAAAGATAATTACCCTTACTTTTATATTTTATTTAGATTTTCCCTTATATTTTTTTATTTTATTAGCTAATTTTTTAATAAAATTTGCAAATGCTCGATATTGTGATGCAATACAGTCGAAAAACATTCTTATAAGAAAATTTTATTCGGTTATACAATATTGACTACAATTTTTATAGAGTCTAAGGCAAATTAAAATTTTAATTTTTTAAATATTTTTGCAGAATTACTGTTAGATCCTTTCATAAGTTAAAATTAAAAGAGATTTTAAGGCCAAATGTCAGATAAGTTGTTATAAATTGTATAATAATATTAAAATTAAAAATTATTACTTCTAAAGAAGGGGCCATTAAATGATCTAGATAGATATTAAAAATCCTTAAAAATCCATCGAAATCGGAACACTCAAATGAATATGATGTGCTGTCTTGCGATGTTGAAGCATTGGTGTCTATTACATAATCTTTAAAAAGAAAAATTATCTTACAAGTTGTGACAGTTTATTAATGATCAAACATACTCAAATTGCTTGCTATATCCAGCAAGCCTCTTCCATTATATAACATTGAACCCAGGAATATGCAATGTTCGAGCATATGCGGGACACCAGAATCATCTTCTGCCTCGGTGGCTAAAATAGTAAATCATGTTTTATTCCCTTAAAAACAAATGAAATAAAGCTTACAAAAGTTAAAATATGCCTTTATTACAGGACCAAGGCAATTTGATAGAGCAAGGGTAAGGCGAGATTTTTTTGATTTAAATATTTGAACTCTATTTCTACATAATTCAAATGATGTAATATTAGTCCACATTTTTTATTAAATAATATATCGAATTAGGATTGATGCACTAGAATAATTTTAAAAATAATAGTAATCAGAATGTTAACTTTTTTAAATAAATTATTAAAAATTTTTAAATAAAATTAAAAAATAAATAATTAATAATCAAAATATCCGACTTGATTTGCCGAGATACAGACCCCAGAAAATTGAAAAATCATAGGGGCGAAAAACCATAAGGTCGAACAATTAAACAATTGATAGCTCATTCGAAAGAGTTCATCGAGCTGAGTCGAATGACACCAAAGTCAACGTGATTGGACAAGATTTGACAAAGTTATGACATAAGTAGACCTAACGGAGTCGGCGACATATCTCACAACTTTGTCAAATTTTGCCCAATCACGTTGATTTGGGGTCATTCGACTCAGTTCCATTAGCTCTATCGAATGAGTTATCATTTGCATGAGCTTTTTTTATTCCAAAAAATCACCCTATGATTTTTCAATTTTCAAGTGTCTGTATTTAGGTCAAATGTTCCTTTTACCGATTTTCATCGTTGAAATCCCGACCTACCATTTTAAAGCTCCAAATCCACCTCTTAATCCCTCCACATCCCTCTTTATCCTAGTTTATTAACTCCAGATCCATCGACAAATATAATAAAGGGTACTTCATGAATATATCATCCCCCCTATTTTGAGTCTCAGTTTTCCTTAACATGTAATAATGGTCAGCCTTTCTTCCTTCCATAATTTCACTCCATTTCCCCGTGGCGTATTCAAACGAGAGGCATTAACAATGAAAAGATTATTTTTCCTTTCTTTACTTCAATTTCATTGGATTTTATTACATATTAAGGAAAACTCTGAGACTCAAAATAGGGGGGGGGGTGATATATCCATAAAGTACCTAATAAAGATATAAAAATAGAAATTTGTTTTGATCAAAAAGTTGTAGTTCTTATGGGTAAATAGGTCTGATCCCCCCAAATGTCGCGCAACCTTATAAGTAGCCCTTTCGGATATAAAATTAAATGCCTTCTAAAATTCACAAAATTTTCGCTTGCAGAGGTAAAAAGTAAGTCTGTATTTCAACTTAAAGCGTATGTGAGAGATATAGGCGTGATACCGAAGGAACAAGAGGGATGTTCCAGTTTTACCTTTTGTGTATATACTAAGTGTATGTAGGAGACAATAAGTTTTTAAAATTATTTTTTTTGTAGCGTACCGTATATCATTTAATAACTACCCTAGGTAATTATTGTTTCGACCTACCGCTACATCGGAAGATATCAAGTGATTAAAGGGACATAGGGTGATTAAGTAGGGTATCTGGAGAATTAATAGAACATTGAGAGATCAGTAGAATATCAGAGGCAATTTACGAGACATCATTTTCAGCGCCGCAGGCGAAAATTTTGAAAATATCGTAAAAATCTCTAGTCGGAAAATGCTTCTTGTTCTAATAAGAAGCATTTCTTGTTCTAATATTATTATCAAAAAAATACTTTAGGTCTCGGCTTGCTTAAGTGCATAGGAACAGCCTGTGCATTTGTTCTCCCAATCGCCGAATTCTCATTTTTCCACCCACAACCACGTAGAAATGTTAGACCAAATTCACCTACAGGCATACTGTCATAATCTGGATCAGCATCGTCTGGTAAGACAATAGTGGGCATTCCGCTATGAGAAGCTGGCAATAAAGTATGTTTCTAAAAAGTTTAGTTAGATATTATAAGACATAGTAAAAGGAAACAAACCCCTTCGAATGGTTGAAACTGAATCTCGTCAGAATTATCGCCAACAGATTCGCTAAGCAAAGCCAATCGAGCCAAATCTTGATCTAATAAAGTCAAAACAGACTTGGAAATAGAAATATTTTTGCGCGGATCCATCCTTTTATCACTAAAAATTTAAAAATGATCTAGAACATCAATTACTGCACAGCAGGGTACGGCACACTATGGCGCGAGGCTTTAACCTAAAAATATGGTCCGAAAAAGTCTGGCATTGTTATGAGTATTTTTAAAAAATAATATTTTTAAAAAAAATTAAAAATCAAATAATAATTTAATTAATTAATTATTAAAATTATTCTTTCCCCTTTTAATTTTCTAAAATCGAAAACCGGATCAAAAATTTTAAGATCAAAACGATTTTGTTTTTCGAGGAATCCTATAGCCTATCAAAATATTTATTTATTTTTGCCAGAAACGTAAAATTTCTCGTTAATTCCCTCTGATATTCTACTGATCTCGGAAATTTTTCCAAAATTATCGGAAATCGAAAAACGGAAGGAATTTCCTGTTATCGGCCCTCCATTTCTCTTCCCTTTTTCTCAGCCTACTTCTGTACAGAATGGTCAGATTTTCTTTCTTTCTCAAATTCACTCCATTTCCCGGTGGCAACAAAGAAAAGATTATTTTTTGCAAAAAAACAAATTAATTTGTTAAAACATTCAAAAGCACATAGATCAACTGACGTTATTTCAAAAGCCACGGATAGTGAAACAGCGATACAAGTACAAAAATTGTATCGCTGCTGTTAGTGGCAGTTCGAAAATATCCATTGATCTGTAAACAAATTTAAAAAATGAAGTTCTCCTAAATAAATTTGTTTTATGTCATTTTTAATTTTGAATGTTTATAAATAATTGTTGTGTCCGCACTTGCAGAAAAAATATAAATGAAAATAAATAATCCAGCATTGGGTTGGATGGTGGCACAGTCGGTTGTGCTTTCTGTTTGGGCCCTTTCCGTGATGGTTCAATTCCATCTCCCATCCAATGAATTTTTCCACAGCATGAACATAGGACATGACAATAATCTTTTCTTTGTCACTAATACCCGAATCCAAACTTTATCACTAATACCCGAATCCCAAACTTTTATTTATTTTCGGGGGGGGGGGGGGTAGGATGTGGATATATGAACAAAAAATAATAATAAAGAATAGATAAAATTATTAAAAATTAGTTATATCTACACATAAGGACAAAAAATATAAAGTTAAAAAGAATAAAGTAAAAAAAGTAAACTTGTTTTTGAATGACAAGCGAATAAAAACCAAGCCATGTTCGCTTGGCATTACTAGAATAAATCTTTAGTTGATGGATGTAAGAAAGTAGTCTAGGGAAAGTTAACGAAAAAATTTACCCTCCTTTTTGCTATTGCGCAATCACTCCCATCCAAAAAATTATTTTTTATGTAACCTCCTGTTACATATTTTTAATTACAGGGTTGGAGAAATAGATAGGGACTTATATTATAACTTAAAACATTTAAGTTATACCGTATTTTCTAGATTAATTCCCCTGGGGAATTATTTTTACAACCCTCCCTTGGCATGGGGAATTAATCGAGGGAGGGGAATTATTCGAGTTTAGGCATTTGAACGTACAGTAGGGTATTTGGGGATGGGGAATTATTGTTTCAAACCAACTCTAGCATGGGGAATTAATCGAGAGGGGGAATTATTCGAGGGAGGGGAATTAATCGAGAAAATACGGTAGTCATAAAAAATGTTGGGTTTAAAATTTGGTTTTGGGCATTCCGTAGCTTTCTCTCAAAAGATTCGAGCAACAATCTTACTAGCTGAAGTGTTCCATGATAACTTCAGTTATTATTATTATTATTTATTTTAAAACATGAAATTAAAAAAAATGTTAAAAGCACTGACACCGAATAACGGTAATATAATACTTTTAGAGATTTTATGAAGTAAAGGCTTTCGAATGAGAATAAAACTAAAATTTCAAACAACCCTAAGGAGTAGAAAATATTTTTAGAAAGTGAAAAACCTAGTTTTACGTGATTTTCAGGGTTTTGAACAATAATTCCCAACTCCAACAATCAGAACATACGTCAATATTGGTGTTAAGTTTTTATAAAAATTTGAGGGGTGCTTAAACTTTCTTAACAAAGAAAAATAAAAACAAGTAAACAATCTTTTTTTATTTTTCATTTTCACAAACAATTTTCCCGCTCTCTTAATCACATAAATTACTATCGAATTCTTGCACATCACATCATTATCTATATTTCTTCACTCATTTCAGAATTATCTTCAGCCCCGCTTTTATTTAATTCTTCGTTCTCATCGAAATCTATTCCACTTTCATCTCCATCAATTCACTCAGAAGAAAATTCTTCTGAAAAATATAAAAATTTATTTTAATACTTAAAAAATTAAAAATTTAAGCAACAATATTTTTTCGTGGCTGCGCCTCAAAATGTCCTACCCTGAAAATGTCCTCCCTTAAAATGTCCGACACTCAAAATGTCCTGATGAATTAAAACACTCAAAATGTCCGACTAGTTAACAACTTTTTATTACTTTCTCTATATTTTTAGATTATTTTCTGTATTTAAATGATTAGAAGCCTGCTTGAAAATTTTGCACGAGCTCAAAAACGGCAGCGTTTAGACGATTTTTCGATGAATCAGACTTCATCATCGCATCAAAGTAATTTGGAAAACAACGAAAATCAAGTTATCTTAAGCAGTGAATCTGATAATGCCGATTCCGATTATGAATTTCAACTTATTCACTTTTATATTTGATGAATGCAATGAAAAATTTACTTTTTATATTGTGTTGTTAATTGTTTGTACAAAGGTTTTGAAGTTTTTTAGATAAGATTGCTCGTTTTTATTAAGATTACTCGTTTTTTAATTTATAGTGGGGCAGGACATTTTGAGTGTCGGACATTTTGAGGACGCGCCTTTTTTCGTTGTTTTAAAAAATACCGTAAGACTAATAGAACAACTTGCTCCTATTTTTCAATCTCCTCGTAGGGTTGCTTATATTAGGGAGTGTGCTTTTATTTTTCGATCTATTTTTAATTTTTTATTAAAAATTTTTAGCTCACATATGTAAATTAAAATTATATAATTTTAGAGCCCAGAAATCCAATTATAACCCCCCATAAAACAAAAAAAAATTAAATTTTAATTGAATTCATTAATTTTAATACAGGGTGCGGGTAAACTAACCCCTCAACTGCGGGTAAACTAACCCACAATCCTTAATTTGAGTTGAATAAAAAATTTAATTAAATAAAAATTTTACTCAATTCTTAAATATAAATTTCCCACTAAAATCTAAATTAATCCATGACAAATATATGCTCCACATAAGTACTATATCGCTGATTTGGAAAGCTGAGAGATTCAGTTTTATTTTTTGATCAGTCTTAATACTCCAAAATACCCGAATATCACTCAATCCATCTTTATTACCTCAAATCTCTTTATCCTTGATACACTTATGTATATCGCTTAAATACACCTTAATCTCCGCAATTTTTTTGCTTAGGGCTTTCCGAAATTTTCAAAATTATCGCCTGCTGTGTTAAAAAGGAAGAAAAATGGCAAATTGCCTTTCAAAATTCTCAAAATTTTCGCTTGAGGCGCAGGAAAGGGATTTGAGATTAAGTGAAATATTTATCAGAAATTAAAATGCGAAAAGTTCTAGGGAAAAGTTCATGAAAGATAAGCGCAGAAAATTGATGAATTTTGAGGATATTCAAAAATTATCGCATAAACGCTTTAAATTAAAAACTAAATGTCCTGGGCCGGTAATATAAGGACAGGGTAGGAGTATCTGGTAAATTTACTAGGTTCTCTTACTCGGGTAATAGAACCCCGAGCTATGACCCTTATTACAAAAAATCAACCCAAAACTCCATGATTACCCTCAACTGCGGGTAAACTAACCCACAACCCTCTTCTTAGAATATCACCCAAAATTAGACAATTTAAAATAAAACAAAACTTTTTTAAAAGTTTGGATATTACTCGGCCAATTCTGAGCCGATTTTCAAAATTAAAAAGATTTTGAAATTTCAATTTCTCTTTTGATCGGATAAATTTTATAATTTAAGTCTCATTTTATAGGTTAAAATTACTTAATTTAAAAATTTTATAATTTTTAGCTAAAATGAAATTTTAATTTTATAAAGGATTTTAGCATCAAAATAAAATTATGTAAATAAAGATAGGAAATTTTAAAACAACTCTGACCTTGAGACTTGATTTTCGATGGGGACTTTGACCGGATTTTTGGCCTAGAGTCAAGTAAAAATCAATGATGATTTTTAAGATTGCTCCATTATTATAATGGATAATGGGAGCAGGCCAGTATACCGCGAGCCCAGTATACCGCCAAGCTATAATTTCGTTCAAAATTGTCGAATCCGGGACGCACTGGTATGGTTCGATGCGCCACGACGAGCTGAATCGAACCATACCTGGCCGTCCCGGATTCGATCATTTTGAACGAAGTTATAGCTCGGCGGTATACTGGGCTCGCGGTATAACGGGGTGTACCCAATGGATAATAATGGAGCAATAATGCCTTGATTTCTTGATTTTTTAAATTCTAAAAATATTAAAATGGCAAATATTTATAAGTAAGATTGGACATAAAAAATTATTTAGGAGATTAACAAGGTTATCGAGGGCTTTAGGTGGATTAATAGAGATATCAAGGGATCTCTGGGAGTAACAGTTAAGGTAGATTTTACGGATTAATAATGGAGTAGTTAAAATGCTTGCATAGAAGGGCTTGGACTTCTTCATGTTAGAGCTTAGAGAACCACCGAGACGAGATTTCGATCGAATATCTCGGTTATCGAAATCGAGAATAATATCCACCAATATCCCTCTTAATCCACCGATATCCCTTTAATCCCTCCAATTTTTATATAAATAGATAGAGGAGAGTGATTTACATAATTAAGTAATTAAAACTTATAAAATTTAAAAGATGCTTGATTGAAATAACTAATTGTAAGAAAAACCAAATAAAAAAATGCATATTAGAGAAAAATCTTTTTTTCGCTCAAAAATGGGGTACTTTACGCGAAAATTTATAGTAAATTTATTTTTCAACAAAAATTTTTAAAAATTATATCAAAAAATCGAGCACACTCTAATCTATCTAAAAATATTTAATTTGGAATTTTTAGGTTGACTTTGGATTTTTAAAAACTTTTTAAAGAGCTGCGGGTAAGATTTTAACCCTCATCATTACTCCAGCAACTAACCACAGCTGCAGGTTACCCCACCCGAATTCTGGAATAAGAGTTTTGGGTTAACCTACCCACAGCAGGGGAAATAAAAATATTGCAAATAAAAATATATACATATAAAAATAAAATCTAAATAAAAAATTGCTTTTAAAAAGAATTAATAGAGGAAAAAAAGTAAAAATGGAGAATGGCTTGTTTATCTAAATTTTTGCCATTTCTTCTTTGCCCTATATTATAGAGATATCCTTTAGTTGCGTAATATAGAAGAGATTACAAAAAATTAACTGAAATTTAAATGACCTATTTTCTCTGATAAAAATTTATTTTAGAAAAAGTTTTTGGTTTGATTAGATAATTGATTTAGTTGATCATTTAATAAGTATAAATTTTGCCGTAATCATAAATTTATGTATTTTTTTATTCTGCTCATATTGAAAAACATATTCTAATAATTAGTATGTAGGTTTCCGCACAGTAATAGCCAAAATTACTGATGAACTTCAAAATCTACTGTACTGCCGAAACCGTACTACTGATACGGAATATCGATAAATACCGAAAAATATGTCGATTGTACGGTAACGTTCGGGTAATAGCTTGGTTTAGACCATACACAACAACCTAAAATAGCCAGAGTGCAACCAGGGTTTCAGTGCGGGATTATGGTTTAGTTGGTTAGTAACAACGAAAAATGCAAGAGGTTCGAATCCTGAAAATGAATTATATAAAATTAAAATCTCAATAATCTTTCCTTTTAAAAATCTAATGGCATTTTAAACTAAAATACATTTTTTAACCAAGTTTTTCCCTTTATTTATTATTTTATAGAGTTGGTTTATTCGACTAAAGTAGGTTTATTTGGCTTTTTGGACTTTTTAGATTTGTTGAAGATTTTTATTAAAATTAGACTAATTTAATAAATTTTATTTCAATTTTTTGTTTGAGATGAATATATAACTATTAAAGATTCTTTCAAAAAATGATAATTAACATGAATTTGGGGTAAATCGGGTGATTTTAGAGTTAAACAATGTAGATCACATAAAATTTTTTTGTTTCCCTCTTTTTGATAATCATTCTTCTGAAACATATGCCCTTTTAATACCACAAAATCTTATCGAATGGCACCAAAATCTGCTCGATTTCATGATTCTGAACAAAATTATAACTAATAAACCTCAGTGTAAAAACTGTACTGCTACGGGGGAAAAATGACAAGAATTGTTTTTTAGTGAGATTCGAATGTATTACTCCCACAGAATTTAAAATCGGTCCCGGAATGTCAGATCAATCAGATCAACTTGTTCCACAACTAATTCGACTCAGTTTTAGAGCTCTTTCGAATAACACCTCATTTGTTCAAATCCATGTTTCCCAACATAAATGAATATTCCCAACATATTTCCAACTTGACACTCCATGTCCTCCTCTCGCCTATATCCCTCCGCTCTCTTTTTGAATTTTATTTTTGAAAATCAATCGTATAAGCATTGATTTTGCTGTTTGACATTATGAAAGAGGCATATAGCTATAAAATTAGATTTTTAATTTTCCAGCATCTCAAAGTGGTGGAAGTCCCTTCCCCCTCCCTTCACCTCTCCCTCCTTCCCCCTCCCTCCCTCCCTCCCTCCCTCCCTCCCTCCATACTTTTACTCAGTCAATTTCCGTCAAATAAAAAAAATCCAATAATTTTAAAACTTAAAGAAACAATTTATTTAAAAATTTATTTAATAAATATACATACATATGTATAAGGGCCCAACATAGCCAATAAAATATTTTTTAAATTTACTTTAATTCTTGTTTAATAAAATATTTGCTAATAAAGTTTAAATAACAAGAATTATTATTTTCCAGGAGAGCAATGAAGCTCCTAATTATTTATTTAATTTATTTATTTATAACAAGCATTGTGTGTCCTCCAAAGAAACACTCGAGAGAAGGTGCAAAAGAGGATTTTGATCCATATAAGCGCCGAAGTGTTTCGGGAAGTGACACCGGGACTGGTACAGGAACAAGCAATCCAGACGCTACTACAAGTACAGGAATCCCTAGTTCGCAAGGAGGGCAACAAACAAATTTTTTATGATTTGAAGGGATTTTTGGCAGTCATCCCTTTCATAATCAACAAGAACAACAGCCTCCGACAAGTTTTGGTTCCTCTTTTCCGCAATTTAATCTACCAGACTACAATCAACAACAACAAAGTTCTGGTTCTTTCCCACAATACGTTCACCATAGCAATATGCCGGGTAATTCTACCCAGCCACTGTATACAACACCTGTCACACAATATGGCGCTTATGGATCTTACCATCAGATCAACCCCACTTTCCAAGGAGATTACAATCAGAATCCATTGCCTCGAAGTAAGCTTAATATAATACATTCTGAAAATTTATGGAATTATTTTTAACATTTCTTATCTGCGGACTAGATCGCAGACAAAAAATTGGGGTTTGATTAATGGCAATAACGTATCTTTTACTAATTCGTTATTGCTTGAAAAAATCAGGTAGGGGAAATGGTAACTTAAAATGTGGTTAAATCCGCGATATAATACACATGAATAGACAATTTAGCAAAGATACATATTATCAATTTTAGGTTCAGGACCAGGAGGTTCTGTACTAGAACACGACAATCCAAGTGGTCAAGCCGATTATACTTCAATAAATTATCCCCCATCATTTTCACCATTGCCCTTTACTCCACAGACCTTTTGGAGCTATCAACATGATCAGCCGGCAACACCATTTGTTGGAGAAGACGATTTGAATCAATGGATTGAAGGTATAAATTTTGGGAATATTTGAAGGCTGCGAAGCCAGAATTTATACATTTTAGCGTAAAAAATTCAATTTTTTCAAAAATTCGAAGGAAATCGGAAATCGAAATTCCGAAAAGTCCTAAAAATAGAAATCAACATTTATATTATTATATAAATTAATCTGAGCCTCAAATAGGGACGGGATCCGTTACTACCAATTACTAAAGTACCTATTTATTTATTTTGTAAACAATTAAGAAATTCACCAAGAAGGTCAACCATCTGAACAAGGTGGGGAAGCTGCCCCAAAGAGTCAATCTGATACAAAGGGTAAGCTTTTGAAATGAAATTAAATTTATCAACTTTATTCTTTTCTATCAAAGATAAAAAGCCGAAGCAAAGGCCACAAAAAGAAAGGGCGGAAAAATTAGTAAAAAAAACTAGGGTATACAACAAAACAAATTAGCTTTAAATATCTTACACGTAGACATCTTCGCGGATACTGTCATTTGTGTCAAAAACATAAGTATGACTTTCAGGTAAGCTTATTATAAGTTTATTGGGTCTAATTTGAAAATATTTTATCTTTTGCTATCCTCAAATAAGTAATAGAGAAAATGTGAATAAAGCAAGGGACAATATTAAAGCAAAATTAACTCAAATAAATTTAAGGCATGTCTTTGTTTGTGTCACCTTAGAGACCGCTCGTTTTAGTAGTATCGGTACTTCATGTATACATCCCTAGTAATTCTTATACTGCTTTGATTGTTCAGATTTAATTTTTCATCACTCCAAACATTTTCCTTATTTGCCGAGTCAGTCTCGTCCATAACAACAATATTCATTTGAGAATATTGTTGTTATCGTTCATTGTATTTTAGATTATTGTAAACGATGCTGAGGGAGTTGAAAATTGTATTGAGCAACATATTAACTCAGACAATCATCAAAATGCAATCAGTTTAAAATTTTTATTAATTCAAAAATTAATTTTAAAAATTTAGAGGATGAAAATATCACAAGCAAAGAAACTCAAACTAAACAACAACAACCACTCATGTCAGTAACCACAAAAGGTCATTTTAAATGTTTAAAATTTAGTAGGGCAGTCGACCCAAATAGAAAGCATCAAAAGATTATTACAAAAGCAATAAATTGCTTCAATTTAATTATTTTTAATCATTTTGAGCTATCAAAATGATACTACATGGAATTTTATATTATTTATGATTTAGAAAGGTTAGGAGAAAACATCGCCCATCTGCAATAATAAAACATCTAATTATTTTTCCTAAATCATTAAGTAATCTCTAAATATCAAAAGTTAATTTAGGCCCAAGAAAGAAAGCAAAAGAAATTCGAAGAAACAAAAGTATACAAGATAGGATAAATATGCTTGGGTATTCAAATGTAATTTACATAAAAAAGGCTAATGAATATGTCGCTACGTGTTTCTGTGAATTATGCAAAAATGAAGTTTGTTTTATAAATAAATTTTTAATTTTTGTAATTTTACTCTTGTCAATTAAAGTTCGACGCAGACGAATATGATATCATAGATGCCCATATAAATGAATATCATAAAGGTAAAGAATTCTTTCATGTTTAGACTACATATATATAAATTAAATCTAATATAGATAAGGGGGAACATGAAGGGCAGTATTTACAACATGATCAAACAATTCAACTCCCTGGTTATGGAAGCCACCCAGAAAGTCATAATGTTGATCCGGAAAATTATGTCTATGCTCCAGGAAGTCTTGATTATGGTTCAGGAAGTCATCCAGGAGGAAGTAATGTCTATGCTCCAGGAAGTCTTGATTATGGTTCAGGAAGTCATCCAGGAGGAAGTAATGTCCATGCTCCAGGAAGTCTTGATTATGGTTCAGGAAGTCATTATGTTGATCCAAGAACTAATGTGTATGGCTCAGGATTTCAACAGTTTGGTTCAACAACCCATCGTGGCCAGGGAAGTCACTATCACGGAATAGATTTTGCTTGTAGGTTTAGTAAATAAATAAAAATATTTTAAGTCTATTAAATCTTAATCAAAATATCAGTCAAAATCTATGACATATTTGAGAACTGTATCAAGAAAAATTTACTAGTATTTAATAAATCAAAAAATTAAATAGCGCCTCAAGAGCAACATGACTTTTATCTTGCTCAGCAAGCTTCGTTAAATGAATATCGTCCAAACCAACATTTTCAAATTCCAGGTAGATTATTCATGATCTAACGCTCTGCCTATTCCACATCCTTATTTAAGCCATGACATTACCATATCTATTTTTAACTTTTTTCTCAAGGATCCTGTTCTTTAAACGGTTTATGGGTTAAGCCAACCTTCGAAATATGATGTCTTATTAATTTACATGACGATATTGTAAATAAGAAGGGAGAGATCTACCATGTTAGCGTTTAGAACACAGCATGATATTTTAAAGAAAGAGTCCCGGAAAATTAGCTTTGGAAAATTGAGCTCCATTCGTGTTTGGCTCCTTCCGAAATTCTTCGGTTAACCTAAAACCCGAACCACAAAATGACTGAAAATCTGCGTTTACGGTTCGATTTGAAACCGACAACCTTAACTCTGAAATAATGTTGACATTCGATTGTTTTGCAACTTTCATTTTATGAAGTACATTTTATTTGCCTGACAAATATTAATCTTTGACCGTTTTTTAATTATCATGATATAAGGAGAATGCAAGTCAAACTTTTGTGGGCAACATTTGCGGAAGACGAAAATCTATTAGGAGGAACCGTCTTGATCCTATCCGAAACGGCTTTGCCTTTCTGCTTAATTACTTTATAAACAAATAAAATAAAATAAGGTCAACAATCTACTCCAGCCAATCCACTCCAACAATCAGCCCCACGCGACAGCTCGAAAGGAAAAGAGAAATCTCATCGCAAACATTAATTATGAAAGCAACGATGAAACAAAAATGGATTTTATTTACTAAAAAGAACTTGGGAAATTTTAAAAAATTTAAATTTAAAATCTGAGATTTACTCTTTGATTTGGGACTGAGCCGTTTTGGCGCGAGCTTATAAAACAGTGATTCGTTTATCAAAAATGATAAAATTTTGCAGTAATAATCCTCGTGTCGTTATCTATGTTCTCCAAAATTTTCTGAATTTTTGATCAAGAATTTCAGAAATTGTGGCCAAAAATGTTGATTTTCTGAAAAATGCCTAATTTTTCGAAGTCTATCGTCTATAACTTCAGAAATATTTAATGAATGGTTCTGAAATTTTTGGAGAATTTGAGAAAATTTTTGGGAATTTAGATCTCGCATAAGTACCAGTTTTTAGTTTTCGCGCCAAAACGACCTCAAGCCTTGATTTTTCTCTTATTTTTAAATTTATATTCTTCGAATTTTTTTTTTAAATTTCCGCATCTTCATGAAAAACTATGTTTAAACGACAATGATTTTGATTCTTGGTTAAAAGATTTTGGACTTCTTGTTACGACCCGAGGTGTGTCCGAGATTTGACTGATGTTGACGTTTACAAGATTAACAATTTATCCGGTGTAGAAATAAACAATGTAGGCGAAGGTGGAAAGGGATTGACACAGACGAAGGGAATCAGGGAATAGCCGCGCTAGTATGATTCAACTAGACTGACGCTTTCACTGGCTTTTATACAATAGCGATACCACTACACAACACCTCCCCCCCATGAAAAAAAGGTTCGGCTTCACTTAAAGCCGAAACATTACAATTGTTGTGAAATATCACTATAGTCTTTTAGATTATTATACAATCTTTAAATCCAGAACGTCTGTCTCACATAGCAAACACTTCTTAACAAAATATAAAGATGTGCGATGACGAAATGGACAAAACAAATTAAATTTTACAATACAAGAATTTATATAATCACAATTGTCATCTTTTGTCCACATTTTTTTCTTTCTTCTTTGGCGGCAGTCATCATTGTGTTGTCGTTTCATTGTTGGTCGGTTCATTGCAGGCTCAGAGGATACAAACAGGGCAATCGCACGTGCTTGATTGTCACTTTTTTGATAATGTCACTGCTCGAGTCTTGACTAATACTTGTTTATTGCAGGCTCAGAGGATCATTTTTTGAACTTGTCACTGCTTGATTTTTCATTGTAGGCTCAGAGGATCTAATTAGATCTTGGCACTGCTTAAGCATAATTTATGCTTCACTGATTTCAATGAACTCAACACCACAATACTAACATTTCTGCTAGTGCGCAGTACGGTGCCGTTTTCCCGTGTACTTTTAGGATGTCTATTGGTTTATAGTGACCAATAGACAATTAATTATGTTCGTGTTGATTAGCTCAGTACGTATTGTTCGGGATTGTTCTCAATTATTGATAAAGTAATATGTTATCAATAATTTTAATAAAGTAATATGTTCTTTTTCAAATTAATTATTTCGTGTTAATTAGCTCAGTACGTATTGTTCGGGATTGTTCTCAATTATTGATCATTATTTTAATAAAGTAATATGTTCTTTTTCAAATTAATTATGTTCGTGTTGATTAGTATTGTTGATTAGTATTAGTATCATTATTTTAATAAAGTAATATGTTCTTTTTCAAATTAATTATGTTCGTGTTGATTAGCTCAGTACGTATTGTTCGGGATTGTTCTCAATTATTGATCATTATTTTAATAAAGTAATATGTTCTTTTTCAAATTAATTATTTCGTGTTAATTAGCTCAGTACATATTGTTCGGGATTGTTCTCAATTATTGATCATTATTTTAATAAAGTAATATGTTCTTTTTCAAATTAATTATTTCGTGTTAATTAGCTCAGTACGTATTGTTCGGGATTGTTCTCAATTATTGATCATTATTTTAATAAAGTAATATGTTCTTTTTCAAATTAATTATGTTCGTGTTGATTAGTATTGTTGATTAGTATTAGTATCATTATTTTAATAAAGTAATATGTTCTTTTTCAAATTAATTATGTTCGTGTTGATTAGCTCAGTACGTATTGTTCGGGATTGTTCTCAATTATTGATCATTATTTTAATAAAGTAATATGTTCTTTTTCAAATTAATTATTTCGTGTTAATTAGCTCAGTACGTATTGTTCGGGATTGTTCTCAATTATTGATCATTATTTTAATAAAGTAATATGTTCTTTTTCAAATTAATTATTTCGTGTTGATTAGCTCAGTACGTATTGTTCGGGATTGTTCTCAATTATTGATTATTATTTTAATAAAGTAATATGTTCTTTTTCAAATTAATTATTTCGTGTTAATTAGCTCAGTACATATTGTTCGGGATTGTTCTCAATTATTGATCATTATTTTAATAAAGTAATATGTTCTTTTTCAAATTAATTATGTTCGTGTTGATTAGCTCAGTACGTATTGTTCGGGATTGTTCTCAATTATTGATCATTATTTTAATAAAGTAATATGTTCTTTTTCAAATTAATTATTTCGTGTTAATTAGCTCAGTACGTATTGTTCGGGATTGTTCTCAATTATTGATCATTATTTTAATAAAGTAATATGTTCTTTTTCAAATTAATTATTTCGTGTTAATTAGCTCAGTACGTATTGTTCGGGATTGTTCTCAATTATTGATCATTATTTTAATAAAGTAATATGTTCTTTTTCAAATTAATTATTTCGTGTTAATTAGCTCAGTACGTATTGTTCGGGATTGTTCTCAATTATTGATCATTATTTTAATAAAGTAATATGTTCTTTTTCAAATTAATTATTTCGTGTTAATTAGCTCAGTACGTATTGTTCGGGATTGTTCTCAATTATTGATCATTATTTTAATAAAGTAATATGTTCTTTTTCAAATTAATTATTTCGTGTTAATTAGCTCAGTACGTATTGTTCGGGATTGTTCTCAATTATTGATCATTATTTTAATAAAGTAATATGTTCTTTTTCAAATTAATTATTTCGTGTTAATTAGCTCAGTACGTATTGTTCGGGATTGTTCTCAATTATTGATCATTATTTTAATAAAGTAATATGTTCTTTTTCAAATTAATTATTTCGTGTTAATTAGCTCAGTACGTATTGTTCGGGATTGTTCTCAATTATTGATCATTATTTTAATAAAGTAATATGTTCTTTTTCAAATTAATTATTTCGTGTTAATTAGCTCAGTACGTATTGTTCGGGATTGTTCTCAATTATTGATCATTATTTTAATAAAGTAATATGTTCTTTTTCAAATTAATTATTTCGTGTTAATTAGCTCAGTACGTATTGTTCGGGATTGTTCTCAATTATTGATCATTATTTTAATAAAGTAATATGTTCTTTTTCAAATTAATTATTTCGTGTTAATTAGCTCAGTACGTATTGTTCGGGATTGTTCTCAATTATTGATCATTATTTTAATAAAGTAATATGTTCTTTTTCAAATTAATTATTTCGTGTTAATTAGCTCAGTACATATTGTTCGGGATTGTTCTCAATTATTGATCATTATTTTAATAAAGTAATATGTTCTTTTTCAAATTAATTATTTCGTGTTAATTAGCTCAGTACGTATTGTTCGGGATTGTTCTCAATTATTGATCATTATTTTAATAAAGTAATATGTTCTTTTTCAAATTAATTATTTCGTGTTAATTAGCTCAGTACGTATTGTTCGGGATTGTTCTCAATTATTGATCATTATTTTAATAAAGTAATATGTTCTTTTTCAAATTAATTATTTCGTGTTAATTAGCTCAGTACGTATTGTTCGGGATTGTTCTCAATTATTGATCATTATTTTAATAAAGTAATATGTTCTTTTTCAAATTAATTATTTCGTGTTAATTAGCTCAGTACGTATTGTTCGGGATTGTTCTCAATTATTGATCATTATTTTAATAAAGTAATATGTTCTTTTTCAAATTAATTATTTCGTGTTGATTAGCTCAGTACGTATTGTTCGGGATTGTTCTCAATTATTGATCATTATTTTAATAAAGTAATATGTTCTTTTTCAAATTAATTATTTCGTGTTAATTAGCTCAGTACATATTGTTCGGGATTGTTCTCAATTATTGATCATTATTTTAATAAAGTAATATGTTCTTTTTCAAATTAATTATTTCGTGTTGATTAGCTCAGTACGTATTGTTCGGGATTGTTCTCAATTATTGATCATTATTTTAATAAAGTAATATGTTCTTTTTCAAATTAATTATTTCGTGTTAATTAGCTCAGTACGTATTGTTCGGGATTGTTCTCAATTATTGATCATTATTTTAATAAAGTAATATGTTCTTTTTCAAATTAATTATTTCGTGTTAATTAGCTCAGTACGTATTGTTCGGGATTGTTCTCAATTATTGATCATTATTTTAATAAAGTAATATGTTCTTTTTCAAATTAATTATTTCGTGTTAATTAGCTCAGTACGTATTGTTCGGGATTGTTCTCAATTATTGATCATTATTTTAATAAAGTAATATGTTCTTTTTCAAATTAATTATTTCGTGTTAATTAGCTCAGTACGTATTGTTCGGGATTGTTCTCAATTATTGATCATTATTTTAATAAAGTAATATGTTCTTTTTCAAATTAATTATTTCGTGTTAATTAGCTCAGTACGTATTGTTCGAGATTGTTCTCAATTATTGATCATTATTTTAATAAAGTAATATGTTCTTTTTCAAATTAATTATTTCGTGTTAATTAGCTCAGTACGTATTGTTCGGGATTGTTCTCAATTATTGATCATTATTTTAATAAAGTAATATGTTCTTTTTCAAATTAATTATTTCGTGTTGATTAGCTCAGTACGTATTGTTCGGGATTGTTCTCAATTATTGATCATTATTTTAATAAAGTAATATGTTCTTTTTCAAATTAATTATTTCGTGTTAATTAGCTCAGTACGTATTGTTCGGGATTGTTCTCAATTATTGATCATTATTTTAATAAAGTAATATGTTCTTTTTCAAATTAATTATTTCGTGTTGATTAGCTCAGTACGTATTGTTCGGGATTGTTCTCAATTATTGATCATTATTTTAATAAAGTAATATGTTCTTTTTCAAATTAATTATTTCGTGTTAATTAGCTCAGTACGTATTGTTCGGGATTGTTCTCAATTATTGATCATTATTTTAATAAAGTAATATGTTCTTTTTCAAATTAATTATTTCGTGTTGATTAGCTCAGTACGTATTGTTCGGGATTGTTCTCAATTATTGATCATTATTTTAATAAAGTAATATGTTCTTTTTCAAATTAATTATTTCGTGTTAATTAGCTCAGTACATATTGTTCGGGATTGTTCTCAATTATTGATCATTATTTTAATAAAGTAATATGTTCTTTTTCAAATTAATTATTTCGTGTTAATTAGCTCAGTACATATTGTTCGGGATTGTTCTCAATTATTGATCATTATTTTAATAAAGTAATATGTTCTTTTTCAAATTAATTATTTCGTGTTGATTAGCTCAGTACGTATTGTTCGGGATTGTTCTCAATTATTGATTATTATTTTAATAAAGTAATATGTTCTTTTTCAAATTAATTATTTCGTGTTGATTAGCTCAGTACGTATTGTTCGGGATTGTTCTCAATTATTGATCATTATTTTAATAAAGTAATATGTTCTTTTTCAAATTAATTATTTCGTGTTGATTAGCTCAGTACGTATTGTTCGGGATTGTTCTCAATTATTGATTATTATTTTAATAAAGTAATATGTTCTTTTTCAAATTAATTATTTCGTGTTAATTAGCTCAGTACATATTGTTCGGGATTGTTCTCAATTATTGATTATTATTTTAATAAAGTAATATGTTCTTTTTCAAATTAATTATTTCGTGTTAATTAGCTCAGTACGTATTGTTCGGGATTGTTCTCAATTATTGATCATTATTTTAATAAAGTAATATGTTCTTTTTCAAATTAATTATTTCGTGTTAATTAGCTCAGTACGTATTGTTCGGGATTGTTCTCAATTATTGATTATTATTTTAATAAAGTAATATGTTCTTTTTCAAATTAATTATTTCGTGTTGATTAGCTCAGTACGTATTGTTCGGGATTGTTCTCAATTATTGATCATTATTTTAATAAAGTAATATGTTCTTTTTCAAATTAATTATTTCGTGTTAATTAGCTCAGTACGTATTGTTCGGGATTGTTCTCAATTATTGATTATTATTTTAATAAAGTAATATGTTCTTTTTCAAATTAATTATTTCGTGTTAATTAGCTCAGTACATATTGTTCGGGATTGTTCTCAATTATTGATTATTATTTTAATAAAGTAATATGTTCTTTTTCAAATTAATTATTTCGTGTTAATTAGCTCAGTACGTATTGTTCGGGATTGTTCTCAATTATTGATCATTATTTTAATAAAGTAATATGTTCTTTTTCAAATTAATTATTTCGTGTTAATTAGCTCAGTACGTATTGTTCGGGATTGTTCTCAATTATTGATCATTATTTTAATAAAGTAATATGTTCTTTTTCAAATTAATTATTTCGTGTTAATTAGCTCAGTACGTATTGTTCGGGATTGTTCTCAATTATTGATTATTATTTTAATAAAGTAATATGTTCTTTTTCAAATTAATTATTTCGTGTTAATTAGCTCAGTACATATTGTTCGGGATTGTTCTCAATTATTGATTATTATTTTAATAAAGTAATATGTTCTTTTTCAAATTAATTATTTCGTGTTAATTAGCTCAGTACGTATTGTTCGGGATTGTTCTCAATTATTGATCATTATTTTAATAAAGTAATATGTTCTTTTTCAAATTAATTATTTCGTGTTAATTAGCTCAGTACGTATTGTTCGGGATTGTTCTCAATTATTGATTATTATTTTAATAAAGTAATATGTTCTTTTTCAAATTAATTATTTCGTGTTAATTAGCTCAGTACGTATTGTTCGGGATTGTTCTCAATTATTGATTATTATTTTAATAAAGTAATATGTTCTTTTTCAAATTAATTATTTCGTGTTAATTAGCTCAGTACGTATTGTTCGGGATTGTTCTCAATTATTGATTATTATTTTAATAAAGTAATATGTTCTTTTTCAAATTAATTATTTCGTGTTAATTAGCTCAGTACGTATTGTTCGGGATTGTTCTCAATTATTGATTATTATTTTAATAAAGTAATATGTTCTTTTTCAAATTAATTATTTCGTGTTAATTAGCTCAGTACATATTGTTCGGGATTGTTCTCAATTATTGATTATTATTTTAATAAAGTAATATGTTCTTTTTCAAATTAATTATTTCGTGTTAATTAGCTCAGTACGTATTGTTCGGGATTGTTCTCAATTATTGATCATTATTTTAATAAAGTAATATGTTCTTTTTCAAATTAATTATTTCGTGTTAATTAGCTCAGTACGTATTGTTCGGGATTGTTCTCAATTATTGATTATTATTTTAATAAAGTAATATGTTCTTTTTCAAATTAATTATTTCGTGTTAATTAGCTCAGTACGTATTGTTCGGGATTGTTCTCAATTATTGATTATTATTTTAATAAAGTAATATGTTCTTTTTCAAATTAATTATTTCGTGTTAATTAGCTCAGTACGTATTGTTCGGGATTGTTCTCAATTATTGATTATTATTTTAATAAAGTAATATGTTCTTTTTCAAATTAATTATTTCGTGTTGATTAGCTCAGTACGTATTGTTCGGGATTGTTCTCAATTATTGATCATTATTTTAATAAAGTAATATGTTCTTTTTCAAATTAATTATTTCGTGTTAATTAGCTCAGTACGTATTGTTCGGGATTGTTCTCAATTATTGATTATTATTTTAATAAAGTAATATGTTCTTTTTCAAATTAATTATTTCGTGTTAATTAGCTCAGTACATATTGTTCGGGATTGTTCTCAATTATTGATTATTATTTTAATAAAGTAATATGTTCTTTTTCAAATTAATTATTTCGTGTTAATTAGCTCAGTACGTATTGTTCGGGATTGTTCTCAATTATTGATCATTATTTTAATAAAGTAATATGTTCTTTTTCAAATTAATTATTTCGTGTTAATTAGCTCAGTACGTATTGTTCGGGATTGTTCTCAATTATTGATCATTATTTTAATAAAGTAATATGTTCTTTTTCAAATTAATTATTTCGTGTTAATTAGCTCAGTACGTATTGTTCGGGATTGTTCTCAATTATTGATTATTATTTTAATAAAGTAATATGTTCTTTTTCAAATTAATTATTTCGTGTTGATTAGCTCAGTACGTATTGTTCGGGATTGTTCTCAATTATTGATCATTATTTTAATAAAGTAATATGTTCTTTTTCAAATTAATTATTTCGTGTTGATTAGCTCAGTACGTATTGTTCGGGATTGTTCTCAATTATTGATTATTATTTTAATAAAGTAATATGTTCTTTTTCAAATTAATTATTTCGTGTTAATTAGCTCAGTACATATTGTTCGGGATTGTTCTCAATTATTGATTATTATTTTAATAAAGTAATATGTTCTTTTTCAAATTAATTATTTCGTGTTAATTAGCTCAGTACGTATTGTTCGGGATTGTTCTCAATTATTGATCATTATTTTAATAAAGTAATATGTTCTTTTTCAAATTAATTATTTCGTGTTGATTAGCTCAGTACGTATTGTTCGGGATTGTTCTCAATTATTGATTATTATTTTAATAAAGTAATATGTTCTTTTTCAAATTAATTATTTCGTGTTAATTAGCTCAGTACGTATTGTTCGGGATTGTTCTCAATTATTGATCATTATTTTAATAAAGTAATATGTTCTTTTTCAAATTAATTATTTCGTGTTAATTAGCTCAGTACGTATTGTTCGGGATTGTTCTCAATTATTGATTATTATTTTAA